>RDPX01000019.1:5444777-5494811 GCA_003991215.1 Morbakka virulenta
AAGCTGATATATATATATATATATATATATATATATATATATATATAGAGAGAGAGAGAGAGAGAGAGAGAGAGAGAGAGAGAGAGAGATAGATATAGAGAGAGAAAGAGAGATAGATAGATAGATAGATAGATAGGTAGAGAGAGAGAGAGAGAGAGAGAGAGAGAGAGAGAGAGAGAGAGAGAGAGAGAGCAATTTTGTTAAATATCCCCTGTTCCAAAGCCTCTGCTCTTGTTTCACTTTCTACTAAGGCTTCCTAAATCTCTTGCTCTCCAGGAAGGGAGACAAGAGTTTGTTCACCTCTTAACCATTTTGGACCATACATAGTTATAAATTGCGTTCCTCACAGGGACTCTATTTTCAAACCTGTCATTTGGGTGTTAACAAATGTATAAAATATACAAAAATGTATACTTACACCAGGACTCTTTGGTTTAAATAGCACTTTATCGAGATCCTCTGAAATTTGTTTGACAGTCAGCCTTACTTCTGGTTCATCTGGCTCGCTATCCGAAGAGGCCAATTGTTCGTGATTTAAACTTTTGTCGTCGTTATTTGATATACCATTCTCCTGTATTCCAATTTTATGGCTGCACGAAGGCTCCTCAAAACTTAGTGTCTTTTTAAATGGACTGTACTGATATTGAGATTTATCTTTTATTCGACTATTCAGTGCGCTTAATGGGAATCTATTTCTTGAAGTCTGAAAGGATCGAGAAGGTCCAACATTTCGAGTAATAAATTCAACGCTTTCTTCCGTTCTTTGTATGCATTTTGATCCACCAGAAGATAGCATATGTCGGTACTTTTCCCTCTGTTCCTGTGCCTCAATATAGTCTCTTCTTAACTTCTCCTTTAATGCATCAACAGTGTAAATCTGATTACTAAGTTCCTTGTGATGCCTTGTAGAAGAATGATTTTCAAATCCTTCTTCTTCATTGAAGTGTGGAAAGGACATATCTAGTAGTGACTAAAAAAAGAGAAGTTTCGTTTACTATTTTTCGCACTTATTGCACTCCTTAATCCTTAATAATATAAACAGACAGGTGTTGAAATGTGCAATAACGAAAATTATTTTTATTGTATATACTCGGCAAAATATTTTGTGGCCCCGAAATATAAAACCATTAATTAATACTTCGATGTTGTAAGACTAGCATCTTTGAATACTGATTTCTGCTTTATGTAATTCATAAATATCAAAACCAGAAACGGCTTCAGTGCATTTTTCTGCATGGAAGTAGATATTTGCCCTAAACATCCCTCTAATTTGTTATGCCTGGTACGTCTTCCTTTTCTGGCAGAAAAATAAAATGGGAACATTTCTTCCAGGGCCGTAGAAAGCCAAAAAAAGAAACTTCTTTCATGAAATGGTGACTTTTACTAGGCGAATATTTCAACTGATATTGCCTAATAAATGCCATTAAATAGGCTTAACTTTTGAACTTAACTATATATGCATACTAGTATAAAGAAACGGAAAGTTTTACGCGTATGCACAAAGAGTATTTAGAAGTGTTTTCTTAATTAAAAATATAAATACTTGAAAACAGAATGGTGTTCTGTGAGAACCATTGATAAAACAACAGCATTTTTACCATAAAAAAGATTGAATTAATATAAAAATTTATTTCTGAAACTAATTTATTTGGTTTCAGCCATAAAAGGAGCTGTTACAGATACATAATAGTTACTGTCATCTTGAGTTCTCTGGTCTCTTTGATTTGGTTTCCTGTATATAGTAACAGAAATGGTGAAGTCTGATTGTCTCTTCACCATGACATTAAGCAAGGGTATTGTCTTTCTTTTTCCTTTTCTATGCTGAACAGGATATTTGAGTGAAGACTGTTGATGTGCTCATAGAAACCTTTTACATTATCTTTTTTAATAATTGGGAAAACATCGTTAACGTATCTTCCCCAGATACTTGAACCTTGGTCTGCTCTTGTGACTGCTTTTGATTAAGAAATGATTTAAAAGGAGGAAAGAGAATTCCAAAGTTTTGATGTATAGCTAGTAAAACAGTCTTTTGGCAAAGTAACTCTAAGGCAGTATTGGTACAAACAATTTTGGCAAGGTGTGTGGTCCCCAAACACTTTCTTTATATGGCCATGTCAGAAAATGGGAACAATCCCCAAAGACATGCCTCAAAAACAAAGAGAGAAATGCAATGCCATTAAAATATATAACTTGCATTTAGTTTTGTTTGATACTTACCATAGTTTTCCATGAGAAAGGTCCATTAAAGCCATCGTGCATTTCAAGTTCCTGAAAAATGATAAAAACCTTAATTAAATTCTTCCACTTATTATACAAGGTAGATATAATGCATCTGATGGTTTAAAATTGTATGTCAGGAAACAAAACGAGTTTCCTCCAACTATAAAACAAAATATTTTTCAAACGCTTATATCAAACACTGATCTAATCGATGCTATTTGTTTTTAGGGAATAGTTAATCGACTAAATGTATCCACAAGAGGATGACAAAAAGTCTTCCTTATTATACACAACCATACAGTTTTCTTATTAATCAACTTGACAATTATTTCTAACAAGTTAAGAAGAAAAGAAAATGAAACCAAAGTTTAAACAAAAACAAAGAATGAGAACTACCAAGTGCAGTACATGCAATGAAAATTGTCAAAACGATCCCGCATGACAAAAGGATAGCTTGTATTGAATCTGTACAGTCTGAATCCGACCACAGATTGTATATTCAAATACAATGTAATGCCTTATCTCTTGACTTCACAACTGATTTACAACCCTTCTACTTGTTTACAAATCAATTGCTATTTTCAATCTGTCTTAGTCAACAGTGATCTTTCCCCTAAGAGAATGAAAACTACCATGACGCCACT
This sequence comes from Morbakka virulenta, assembly GCA_003991215.1. Classification (NCBI taxonomy): domain Eukaryota; kingdom Metazoa; phylum Cnidaria; class Cubozoa; order Carybdeida; family Carukiidae; genus Morbakka; species Morbakka virulenta. The sequence continues at coordinate 5,447,642 of RDPX01000019.1, forward strand.
GTTGTGTGGAATGGTTGTGAGACGACAAACACGTCAGAGCCTACATAAAAATGCTTTCAAAGGAACACCAATCAAATTACTTCCCACGGAAAAGAGCAATAAATGGATTATAACACTGGAAAAAACTATGCAAAATATGCCAAACGGAACATCAACATTATACATTTTGATGGTAATTTATCAAGTCACATGAAACATTCTTAAGCAATATTGTATTGACATGTCTTTATAGATGTTCGTTATTGAGTGAGAAACATTTGCAAAACAGAAGTTTTTCCAAAATGCGTTCAAGCAGTGTATACGGTTTTTACTAGCTTCTGCCGACTGAGCTGATCAGATTATTGCAACCAGGCGCCAGCATTTAACTTTTGTAGACAAAAAGAAGTTTAAGATCACTACCATGGTTATCTAAGAAAATACAAAAGTAAGTGGCAAAGAACTTGAAATGATGGAAAAGTACCAGCATTTGAGAGAGGAATTCTGCACGCTTTGATGTGACGGAAATCCCAGTGGTGATTGGAGCTTTGTCTGGTGTTTTAGGAACAAGGACATTTTTGTAACTTTTCCTCCTAGTCCTTCCTTTTCCTTGAGGTAATCACTGACCACACAAGCTAATTGTTTGTTCGCGGTAGCAACTTTAGTTAATAACGTCTTTAGAATCAGCCTGAGAGAAATATGGATTCCCCATCATGAAAGGATGATTTCCCGTCACGAACAATAGCTTCCCAAGGTTTTTCCGCCGGCCCGCGGTTTCACTGTTTGTACCATAATGTCGTTGATAAATTGCGATCAACCATGTGATGGCCTCTTCTTCTGTGCTGACAGTTAGGTGGAGTTGGAAATTGTCGCACCGGGAGTATAACTTGCATTTCTGTGCTGCTATGTGTACATATAAATACCTCACAGTTACTTTGATGTTGCCAATATGTATTAAGCTGAACAAATCTGAAGTTCAACTGAACTAACCAAATATTTAAGCCTTAAGTGTATGGCCATACGATTAAGCCCTTGCACTCAACGACAGGCTTGTCGAGTTTTTCAATCTCTCCTGCAGACCAGGTTGAGACAAATATGCTAACTATGAAAGCTAGTTTTTAAGTTGTTTAAACGGCTCTTCAGAAGGTTATTTAAGAGATTTTAAATCAGGGACATTTTTTGAGAAAGGTGTTTTGGTGGTGTACTGTGACAAAACTGATAGTCTTGTTGAAAAACTACTCCATTTTGAAAGTACAGAGTATAATTAATTATACTCTGTACTATTATAATTAAAAATAAATACGTATGAACACTGTTAATTGTGTTTGCATTTTCATTACCATTGTTGTATCACAAGTGCAAGTTATACTTTTATCCTGTAGTTGCATACACTGAAGTACCAAAAAGGCAACCACACTTTGCAAGTTTCTCAAGAATCATGTACCAAGGTGTCTTAATTCCTGCCTCTCAGGTATTTCATTAGCCTTTTCTTCCTGGGTAAATTAATACTACACTCAGACCTAAAATTGCCCCCGGGGAGTTGATTTTGCAAAAAATATTTTGGGGTGCGGCTTATTTAGCAGCAGCCTGAAATATCACCAGGATTAATTTTCTCTTTTCACTTCAGGTAAGTCTGTATGCTTAAAACAGCAGATTCAATTGGTTATACTTTTTAACAGGTATCTAAGCCCCAACTTGCTTGAAAGGTGCACGAAAATAAAAATGTATTATGTAATTAAGCAATGAATAGCCTGATTATCTTGAATAATTGAAAAAATAGCGACATGAAGCTTTTTTGTTACAATTGATTTAATACACATGGAGCTCATTTGGGGCGGGGGCTTGTTTTGCAGCAAATATTTTTAAGTGGGGGCTTATTCAAGGACTTAAAGTACTTATTGTATTTGCTAATTTTGTGTTGCAGGCGAGGGTTAAATTTATTTTTCTTATATTAAAATTTCTGATTCTCTTTTTAATAACATTCCTCAAGTTATATATGCACAATATAAAACAAGTATTGTTGATTTGTTGAATTTTTCTCTTTTCATCTTACAATTCTAAATATTCTGCTACATTTATACATTATTTTTCCATTCTGTTGCTGCAGTGTTTATGCTGTTAAACAGAGGAGAAGGACAAAGTGGAGGAATTAAAAGGAATTGCTTACACTTACATATTTTCGGATGAATATTTTGATATGCATTTGGATGTTTTTATTAGCAAAAGAACATTGGGACTGGTTATTTTCTTAGTTTTTACCAAAAGGAGCCCGATAGTCGGTTTATTTCCTCTATTTGCTAAAACCTAACTGAAACGAATAAAATTCCATTACACTCAAACCTTTAATATATATATATATATATATATATATATATATATAGCCACTGTAGGTCACAAGCCCGGGGCCTCTGTTACCAACATGGTCTTTCTTATGTCTGTCTCTTATCTAAATTTCTGAAACACTTCTTTTATGGCCTTGTTTATGAATTGCGTCTCGAGACGTGTAAAATTTGTTTGTGATGTATAAGTTGATTTTTTTTATGTTATTATTTTGTCAAAATAGAAGCCTTAACATCTGGCTGTTTGGAGTTTACTCCTAATACTATATATTTATTTATTGGCAGAAGTACCCAGCGTTGCTCGGGTAAAAAAGTACAATTTAGTAGGCTAAAAAGGCCCTATAAAGATAATTGTAAAGTATTCCTCGATTAGAAATGTGATGGTAGACCATTTCAGTTCAAAGAGCTGCAGCTAACTTGACACTTAGGGTGTGGTATAGAAATAATGGGTAATTCTTTGGTAATCTTACGAAAGATAATATTAGAANTTAAGTGGGGGCTTATTCAAGGACTTAAAGTACTTATTGTATTTGCTAATTTTGTGTTGCAGGCGAGGGTTAAATTTATTTTTCTTATATTAAAATTTCTGATTCTCTTTTAAATAGCATTCCTCAAGTTATATATGCACAATATAAAACAAGTATTGTTGATTTGTTGAATTTTTCTCTTTTCATCTTACAATTCTAAATATTCTGCTACATTTATACATTATTTTTCCATTCTGTTGCTGCAGTGTTTATGCTGTTAAACGTCTTGTTGTGTGTGAAAAAGAGGATAGTTACCATGGAAATACCGCTAACATGATCATAAACAGAGGAGAAGGACAAAGTGGAGGAATTAAAAGGAATTGCTTACACTTACATATTTTCGGATGAATATTTTGATATGCATTTGGATGTTTTATTAGCAAAAGAACATTGGGACTGGTTATTTTCTTAGTTTTTACCAAAAGGAGCCCGATAGTCGGTTTATTTCCTCTATTTGCTAAAACCTAACTGAAACGAATAAAATTCCATTACACTCAAACCTTTAATATATATATATATATATATATATATATATATGTAGCCACTGTAGGTCACAAGCCCGGGGCCTCTGTTACCAACATGGTCTTTCTTATGTCTGTCTCTTATCTAAATTTCTGAAACACTTCTTTTATGGCCTTGTTTATGAATTGCGTCTCGAGACGTGTAAAATTTGTTTGTGATGTATAAGTTGATTTTTTTTATGTTATTATTTTGTCAAAATAGAAGCCTTAACATCTGGCTGTTTGGAGTTTACTCCTAATACTATATATTTATTTATTGGCAGAAGTACCCAGCGTTGCTCGGGTAAAAAAGTACAATTTAGTAGGCTAAAAAGGCCCTATAAAGATAATTGTAAAGTATTCCTCGATTAGAAATGTGATGGTAGACCATTTCAGTTCAAAGAGCTGCAGCTAACTTGACACTTAGGGTGTGGTATAGAAATAATGGGTAATTCTTTGGTAATCTTACGAAAGATAATATTAGAAGTTCAGATAAAAAAATGCTATGGCAATACATTGGGAAAAAAAGGTTAAACAACCCAAAAAACCCCAAAATCCCTCCGGCGGGGGATCGAAACCTGGCCTCCAGCGTGACAGACGGGGGTACTCACCACTATACTACAGAGGGCTTGTACGGTCAAGGAGATTACTTTATAGTTAATAAACTTTCTTAATTTCACAAAAGGTTTTAAGATTGTTTTAATATTGTTTTCGAATTTATTTATTAAAAATAATCTTGAATTTTTTATATATTTAATTTTATTCAAATTTTTGACTGAAGGCCTACCTCACCGTGAAAATGGAATTGACTGCCCCTTAACGCTCCAGAATATGACCTCCGAGCTCAGCATTTTGTATCTTAGATCCTCCCCGGATAAAGTCACACTCCAAATTTCAGCTTTTCAGACTGAGTAGTTTTCTCATAAATTTACTTCAAACAGACAAACAAACAAACAGACATACTCACTCTTGGAAAGAACGAGNTGTGTTCATTCTATCTATACATGAAAGCTTTTTTGTACCTGGTAGGGGCTCCTGGGGGTTCTTAAAAAAATATCCATGCAATAGACAGATCTGATATTAAAATGATTCGGACATTACGCGGCCTTCCTAACCTGCCTTAGAGGGGTCTGCTTTAGAGGGGTCTTGTGCCTACTGAGTAGATATTAAATGCGCCAGAGAGGTCAATTGCGACTCGTAGGTGACAAGTGAGGAGCGTAGCGACTCGCGAGTCGCCGTAGCGAGTCGCAATTGACCTCGCTGTCGCATTTAATATCTACTCATACTCACTCTTGGAAAGAACGAGAACGATATATACCGTTCTCGTTCTTTCCAAAAGTTATTCAACCAGTCATGAAAGACGTACAAAAAACAACAAAAAGACAAAATACGCAAAAAACAAGACCAGTATATTGGCGTACTAACCTGGTTGTGTGAAATGACAAGAAGAAAAGAAAAGAGAGCTGGAGCCAAAAAGAGTTACAAGCCCTGACCCTTTTAAATTAATAAAAACTAGCAAGTAGCCCTGTTTCGGTAAAGGGCAAGTTATCAATAAATGAATAAATAAATCTAACAAACAGTATTATGAAGAATAACAAAGTAAATTATTTGTTCATCCAATTGAATGAAAATGTCAAGGATGGAGCAGCAAGATACACTTGTAAAAATTGGTTTCAAAGTTATGGTATCCTTAGGCAAAATAGTTCATTAATAACTTTCAAAATAAAAATCCAGATTTTTTTATACTCCATTCATTTTTTTGTCCCAGCTATTGAATTAATTTACCCTAAAGCACACTTCTTTATAAGATCCGTCGTCAAAAGATATTCACATACAACTAAAACCTAAGCTTTTCTCAGCAAAACGTCTTTAATCTTACGTAAGATTGTTACCATAGCTACAGTGAACAATATGGGCCACTTAAATTTGCTGATAAATCGCACGTGACTGTAAATAAAACCCTAAGGCCTTTGTTTACTGGACCCAAAAATTAGCATCAACTTCCTTCAAATGTTGCTAAATTTATTTAATAGTACTAGACTTAAAATGTTCAGCATAGGTTTTTTCCTCGCTTTAAATTCTGTCTGCAAATATTGAGAGGAATGTTAGTACCACAAAGAAAGATATTTTTAGCTGTTATCAATTGTAAATCTATAAATCTCGTTGTGAGACAGATTTTATGGGATACCTCGCCTTCCTATTGAATTGATGATTTCCAGAAGGACCAGATGTTTGACAATGGCAAGTTTCCAAGACTCACATTTGTGACAGAAAAGTAAAGGTATTGGGATATGAATATACGAAAACAAGGGGGAAAGATAACTACCACAAAGGAGAAGAAAATCAAGTAGTGAGTAATTAAAGTGCCTTGCTTTGCTGTAACTTTTCCATCTGCGGTGATAAAAGGGAGACTTGTTTTTCTATAACAAGATGGGAGGTTTTACAAAAAGGATTTGTTGTGTTAGAAATAAGGCTAAGTGGAAAAACTAGTCCAAATTCCACATGTGTACACCTTATTGTTCTCTGAGATTATGACAGAAATGCAAAGCTTAAATGTTCATTTAAAAAATATTGCCTCGTCATTACCTTTTCTAAAAAGAAAGTGAACTCTCTTTGAGAAACATAAATATGAGTATTTATGTTTAAATTAAAAATCTTATTTTCGCCTTATTCATTCAAGAGTGGCTTCACTTACCTGTTTCTGTAAGGTTTTCCCTTGCTTTCTTGGTAAAACTGTTTCTTTTATATAAAAGACAAAACTAAAGGTCATGCTGTAACGCTATAGCAAAACAAAGGTGTTAAAAAGCAAGAACAAAGTATACGAATGAGGTTGCAGCTTTTCAAACGTTGTTGATCAACATGAATAGGCACATGTCAGCTAAGAAAAAGAGCTATTTTTTATGTTTTTCAGACAATGTCAATACGTTGGTATACAGAATCGAGTGTTTACCTAAGTAAACTGCAAAAAAGAACATTGTTTAGTTTACATACATCTTCCGCTTCATGACGAGGGTTTTCCTATGATCCCTCTTTGCGTACATGGCGTCATTTTCTATCCCAGTGTGACATTAACTTGGCGTGTACTCTTTTGTTACTGTAGATGTAACCATGAATTCGAATGCTCTCAATATAATACTGTGCCCCCATTGTTTTCTTATATTCCGTCCCACAACTCCTATTGTAAACTTGTAAAACCCACAGCAGGCTCGGGTTTGAAGAAAAAAGTTCTTACCTCTGCAAATCAAAATAATTATGCAGATTTAAAAGGCAGTGTTTCAACTTTTGTTTATTCCAATTTTTATGCTTGTGAAACAGCATTTTTATGAGCATGTTTGTCGTCATCTTAACATTATCTCGTCAGTTGAGTTTTCCTTAGAATCCTACAAACGCAATTATATATGTACGTTTTGGGATAAGCTACTTGAATTCACCAACGATCAACATTCCTAATATCACAGGCATTTCAGTTGACTCCGGGTTTTTTTCAGTAGATTTTATGATAAGTATCTCAGTTGCTGCTCCCTACTGTCTATCTCTTCAGGGGCCACTTCTCCCTTTCCTTTACACACCTGAACGGTCATTTCCTGTTTTCTCCTTTTCAAAGGTTAATAAATCTTACTGTGTATCCAATTAATAAAACTTATTTATTTCAGAGCTTCGACTTCTGTAAGTTTGACATTTTGTGAGTATGAAAGAATAAAAAAGAAATCCGTTTTCAGCCCAAACCTTACTTTTAATTCTACCCCTCATTTTTTTGTGATTTCTGTAAGGAATTTTTTTCTCATTTTTCACCATAAGCAAGGCTGAGAGCCACTTCCATCCAGACTATTACTTTTCTTATTTAATTTTTTTCACTGTACTTATCGATATCGATAACCAATAACCTTACTCCTCTTAACCTACTTATAATTCCATCATCTTTCCCATGCAGCCTGTTGTCATTTGTCGTCATGGTTTATCATCTAGATAATGGTGTTTGTAATCAAGAGTTTGCCTACAATTTTCTTATTTCCTGTCAATGAAAAGTAAAAATGTTGCTCTTTCATACATTCATACCATTTATCGAGATAGATATTAAGAATGGCACAGTCTTAGCTCTTATAGCCAAAGTGATAGAGCGGTTGATCTTGTCACTCATTTGGTTTTATTGTGGCTTCTGTTATGATTTTTTAAAAATATGCATTAATAGGGTGGTGTGATTATTCCCAGAGTGCCCCTGTATGTGGTGATATATTTTAAACTAACCTCAAGTTATTGCTATTTTGTCAAAATACTAAATGTAAATAAGGTAATACCCTTCTTTGTTTTTCAAATGTTCTAAAGAGGAGTTTCTCCGAAGCAACAGGGAAGCAGATGTGTGACTGAAAACCAATATTATTAAACTCCTTGTTGGCTTGTTTATCCCTTGTTAATAAACAACTAACACAGTAAAATTCGATAAACGTTAAGAGAAAATTATTGGGATAATACCTTATTTTCAGACAGTATAAAGACTGAAGTAATATAGGGGTAAAATGTAACTGATTTTACAATAGTCTTTATACATCTCAAAAAATTGCTCAGTTGGATAATACACATGCCTCAAAATTCTGCTATAAACATAAAGGGGAAAAAAAGGGGTGCTAGTCTTGTCTTTTGCAGTGGCAAAATTCATAATTTATCACTGCTCTTAGCAGATGGTGCTTTGGAAAATATCTTTCAAGACTTGGAACAGTAAGGCAAAAGACAACCTTTCGACGTGAAAGGCTTTGTTGAACAAATAACAAGGTGGGTTTGAGGACGCAAGCACAGCATTGAGAGAACCAGGACCCTAAAGTAAAAAAAATATCCACGAGAGAGACTTATAAACAAGGTTTATATAGACCGTATTATTTTGTGGGACCGACTGAAATTCAAAGAGTATTAAGTAGGGTGCAAAATGAGGCATTACAAATTTAAAAGATTTGCGGCTGCGAAATGCAGCAAGTGAAATTAAAAAGCAAGGCTGTGTCTGGTAATTTATTTCAAAACTATGTCTTGACTTTAGAGACATTACTGAACGACAGAAAAAAATGTTCAGCTAAGAGATATTTATACATTAATTTTCATGCTATGTTTATGTATTTCATTTTCTATTTTAGTCTTTACTAACGTGTTCCCTACGAGGGGATCGTGCTGTACGTGATAAAGACAAAAGTTTACTTTAAAATAGCCTTCATTGTTTACTTCTGTAATAGTCCAGGTCAAAGTAGCCTTTAGTTCAGAGCAATGTGAGTGCGAGACAATGTTAATATAGCACATTTGATATTATGGCCCACCTACAAGATACTGAATAGCTGTCTAGCCTGGTCACTCTGAAAGGCTACCTACCCCTGATTTAAAGAGAATCAAAGCCATAGCCATGATAACGAAAGATTATGTATCTTGTACTTAATAATAAAGGAGTACCATCAACGGTGAAAAACAAAATTTACTAAATGGTGCTGCATTGGGAATTGTCAGATGCAATGGAAATGGTTCCAACAAAAAAGAGCCCAAGACATCAATCGAATGGCAGTGACGGGAATGAAAATGTCCAGTTGGGCAGGAGGTAGGAGGTCATACATTGTAAGACCATGGAAAGAATGAGCATACCAGAAAGAGAATCGGAGTTGTGAGCATCATGGAGTGATAAAATAATGGGCGACTCAGGTGGTCTGGACACACAAAGAGAGCAGAGAAGTACCATGTTAGCCAGGAAACAATGGAAATAGCTCAATCAGTGAAGAGAAAGACAAGAAAATAGGAGTTGTAATTGATGGATTGCATACGAGGACACATGAATTTCATTGTGGCAGATGAAGTTGATGCCTTGGGTCAGAAGATCTGGAGAAAGATAATCATCAAGTGAAACTGGAAAAAGCTCAAAGAAGAAGAAGAAAAAGAAGAGGAAGAGAAGCAAGCTATGAAAACAAAAATATTTTAGAACAATAACTCAACAGAACTTCTCAAACAATGGTCACAAACATCAGCATTATAGCAGGCCCCTGTAGTATCACAAGCAATGGAATCTTTTATGAAAGCCATTGATATACTTTTTGTATAAGAAAATTCAAGGACTGACGTAACTGAGCAAATGGGATGGCATGGGGGTATACAAACAACCCAATGCACCTGTGGCAAAGATACAAACCTTGCAGCACTTTTTGACAATGGGGTGTAGTCTAAAGTTGCTCATAGAACGACCTAACAAAAATGAATAAGCTAACCCCTTTTTTAACTGAGTGACGAAGGGAAGAGAAAGGATTTCATGGTAACCTAAACCAGCTAACTCTACTCTCTCTCTCTCTCTCTCTCTCTTTCTCTTTCTCTCTCTATTTTTCTCTCTCTGAGTGTCGTATCCTCTCAGGACGTTGGCGATCATAGCTCTCCATTGGCATCTTCTCCTAGCAAGCTGGATGAGTGAAACGGCATTCGTGTTTGTGTCCAGTTCTTCATTAATCCATTTACAAATGTTATCTAAATATGATGTCCTTTGTCTTCCCTTCGACCTTTACAAATCCGTTTTTACGAATAAGATGGCCTAAAAATCGTATTTGACCTCCCCCGATGCGAGTGAGTAGGCTTCTCTTGGACTGACTCTGCTTGGTTCAGAATAAAGTACATTGCAGATAACATACATTAAAAATGTCATTAGAATTTTCAAGCCTGGATAATTTGCTTGATATTATCTGTCACGTTGTTTATTTTTATTCCATATAAATACCCTTACTCATTACAATTGATCTCTTTCTAACATTTTAATGAAAGGAACAAGTAGATTTCAGTATTATTTACTCACAAACATACTCCTTTCATAAAATAAATAAATCTTAGTAGTTTATACTAGGTGATATATTTTGAGCTCTTCTAAAATAATATTTGCATGGACACTTCTCCTTCACGGAGAACTTTTAACTGTCTTAAATTTTTACAATTGCTTCACCAGTGACCTTATCTTTCAAAGTGATTTTTTCTCTTTTAATTGCGAAATAAAAATCTTTACTTCTTAGTGCCTTTCTGTTGCGCCTGGCGTCATTCACAAGGATTCAACTAAGGGTCATAACAGCATATCTAATTGGTTTCTACAGTTAACTGGTTAGTGATTTATACATTTTGGCATGGTCTCTGCTTAGCTTTTTCATGACATACTAAATGTTCCAAGTCCTTCCTGATTGCAAAGAAAAGAAAGCTGCGGTACTTCTCTCGACATTTTTAAATGTGTTCGTTGGATGTTATTCCTATTTCCTCCGGATGAGATTTATCACGCTCTTTTAAACCACGCTCAGCTTTCTCGTTTTTTCCCCCAACCTTAATATAACGTAGGACATCCAAGATGGTCAAACAATCCGTATCAAAAGTTGTCGTTCCATTTTCTTTTCAATATGTCCACCAGGCCTTTCCTCAGAAGCAACGATTTCATACTCATCTCTTGTTATGCTTTCATAATGATAGAATAAATAAGCTTAGCTAGTTGTTTATTCTGTTTACATAATGCAACTAACAATATATGAGCAAACTGATCTGTAAATTCTCAGGGAAAATTGAAATACTGGATTGAAATACCTAATAACATTTAATCCAATTCTATCATTTCACTGCTTTTGTTAAGGACACACAGTAGAGCAAATAGAAAAGGCGCTTGGTAGATTTCAGAAATAATACAATGATTTATCATAAAAGGACCTGTTTAGAAATTTATGTGCTAGTTAATCGGTTAGCACAATAAATGAGAATACTCTGTTTTACAAAAGTTAAGACTGCAAAGGAACAAAAAAATGACGGGGGGCCTCAGATCAAACGGACATGCAGAGTTTATCAAGAGCAGCTTGATCTGATTTCTGTCTTAAAAACTTATCTTTTAATACCCTTATGTAATGCAATTTTCTGATTTAACCCCTTCATTATTTCAAGAGATAATCTCAATGTATTGAAGTAAATATTTTACAATCTTGCGCAGCTTCTACTTTGCCAGTGAAATAAAAGTTTTGCTTATGAGAGTCATGCTCTGGTCTGTTGCTACTGCTTTTTCGATCTGAACAAAGCTATATAAGTGGGTCATCAAAATGAATATAAAATTAGAAATAGATGAAATTCAAAAGTTTTAAGGCAAGTCATATATTTCCAGTTGAGATAGCCATAAAATATTAAATATAACCTAACTCACATACGCTAAACATCCCGGAAAGTTAAATTCGGCGCGATACTAAAGCAATTTTACAAAAAATCCCATTATCGTAACTGCATTTGTGTCCTCCCTTTTAAAAGAATAAAAATAGGATCAACGCGGTATTTATTGACCATAAAAATTCCTTGAGATAACAGATGTCCCTGTCCTTGAAAAAGTAGTATTTGACAAATCAAACAAGCAGTGGAAGAAGAACGTTTTGCAATAAATCATTTCTCCTTGAAAGGGCATTTCATTACTCATTACAGTTTGCTGGTCATTAGTTTGCTTCCCTCTCTGGTAAGGTCAGGGTTACCAGAGAGCGGAAGCCAGCCTGTCTGGTAAGGTTGGGGATTGGTCCTGGGTATGACGATAAACTACATTGAATGACTAAAACTCCTGTCTGGAGTTTTGGGGAGTGTAGAGTGCCCCTTGGTTGTCATTAAACCCAGGTCCACTGACCTGGGATGGTAGCATCTCCAATGATCCCAACTATGGGTTAAATAGTCTAGAGAAAGAACATGGGCATCTTTACTCCAGTCAACCCCCAGTTAACCCATGAAAATGAAAGTACAATCAAAGAAAAAGATGTTGAGCTGCGTAAATGGGACTTATAGCCACATTCGCAGCTCTTGTTTCGCCCTCAGTAGGCTGGTGATGGCCACGAGAAGTTGTCATCCTAGGACTGCTGGAACAACAATAACGACAATGCGATACTATCAAAGAGCTGCAACAATCAAGAGGCTCAAAGAAAGAATATCCAGAATTGGTACGTGGAACGTTGGAACTCTTTATCAGGCAGGGAAGGTTGATAACATATCTGAAATGGAAAGGACGAGAATTCAAGGGTTAGGTCTTTGCAAAATTAGATGGCCTAGTGCAGACGAATTTACCAAACACAACAAGCGCATTTTCTACTCTGCAGGTACTGGACACCAGCATGGAGTGGGAATGGCATTGGATTAGTATCTTAGTAAATCAGTATTTTCATTCTGGCCAAAATCAGACCGCATTCTGCTTGTCAAGTTAAGAAGCAGCCCTTTCTACGTCAATTTGATCGTGATAAATGCACTAAAAGCGGAGACTGATGACGACGTGATTGAATACTTCTATGATTCCCTTGATAAGGCCATAAAATGCTACAATTCGCAAGAATGTACAATTGTATTGGGAGGTTAGAATGCCAAAATAGGATCCGAACGAGAAGGGAAAATAGTAGGGCCATTTGGTCTTGGTGAAAGGAACGAAAGGGGTGATCCACTGATTAAATGGTGCATCAAAAATGAAATTGTCATTACAAACACATGGTTCAAGCACTATCAACGGCGGCGGTTCATGTGGGTGCAACCTGGTAATAGGACCAGAAATCAGATAGAATTTATCTTAATCAAAGGCAGATTTCGAAATGCAATGAAAAACTCACCTGCCTACCAAGGTAAGGACATCAATTCTGATGATAATCCAGTTGTCGCAAACTTAAAGCTGTCACTAAAACATGTGTCCAAGCCAATAAGAAGGAATACATTTGTTCTTAAGGCAATCCAGAGAGGGAGAGAGACCAAGAGAAAGTTTAAGCAGGAGGTAAATAACAACATACCAACAATACCAGCACAAATTGAACCTCACTGGGAAGCTTTCACGAAAACATCCAAAAAGCAGCTGAGAAATGCATCTCCAAAGAAACAGCCAAAGTTCGTTCTTCCCTATGAATGGCCAAAGGGATAATGGACCTGATGAACAAACGAAGGCTCCTAAAAATATCCAGTACAATATGCTGCAAAATATGCACAGAAGCAAAAAGAGCTGGCTAGAAGAAAAATGTAAGGAGATAGAAGAACTTAATCTTTTTTCCAACTCTAAACAGATAATCTTAAAAGATCAATGCATGCAAACAAGTGCATCAAAACTAATGATGGAACTGTCCTTTTTGAAAAAGACAAAGTAGCAACGACATGGATTGAGTATGTTCAAGAACTTTTTCATGATGACGAACAAGCCGAAGATGTCTCTGTTGACATGATAACAGTGCTACCGATCTTGAAAAAAGAAGTAGAATTGGCTCTCAATAACATGAAGACTGGAAAAATGCCTGAGCCAGACGAAGTTTGTGTCGAGATGCGTCTTCCCTTTGATGAAGAAGGAATCCAGCTTGTATACAAACTATGTTCAAAGGTATACGTGGAAGGTGTCTTCCCAAATGAAATGATCATCTCAATTTTTAATGCTGTTTCGAAAATTCAGACTACATTAGATTTTGCTAGGCACAGAATAATTAGTCTTATGTGCCACGTCCTCAAAACCCTCCTGAAAATCGTCTTTCGTCGAATAAGGCGCCAAGTACTTCCTGAGACCCAATGCTGCCAGTATGGTTTTGTGAAAGACAGCGTAACCAGAAATGCAATATTTACGTTTAGATTGATAGCTGAGAGACCAACAGAATTCCAACAGAACATTCATGTAGCTTTTATTGATTATCAAAAGGCCTTCCAATGAGTGAGGTATGGTCAGCTTTTCGAAATACCAAAACGGATTGGTATAGACGACAAAGATCTCCGTCTGCTACATAAACTTTATCATAAACGAGCAGCTGTTAGACTCCCAGATGGAATTACTAAGCCATTTCCCATTAAACGTCTTGCCCGACAAGAATGTGTTGGATCTCCAGACCTGTTCAATCTTTATAGTGAAATAATACTTTACACATTAAAAGGTATGGAAGAAGGGATCGTAATAAATAGCATACAAATTAACAGCCTTCGTTACGCAGATGATACGGTCCTCTCAGCAACATCAGAAAAAGAACTAAAAAGGTTCTTTGAGGTAATCGTTGCTGAAAGTAAAGACTATGGTTTTTTACTCAATAGCAAAAAGACTGCTGACTCCTGAACCGCGATGCCACCTTAACAAAGAGACAACGACAATAGAACAGGTCTCATTGTTCAACTACCTTGGTTCGCTTATAACACACGATGGTCAACGTAGGCCTGAGATACGCAGACGCACTGTTCTGGCTAAAACGCTTCTGGTGAATTGAAACCGATTTTGAGAGATCGCAAACTTTCCATTGACCTTAAAGTTCGACTATTGAAGTGTTACGTCTGGTCAACCCTGTTGTATTGATTTGGGTCTGTTACTGCCGAAACAAAAGGTAACATAGATGCTGTTGAAATGTGGTTCTACAGACGGATGTTGCAAATTTCATACATGGACAAAATCGCCAACTGTACAAGTCTAAGATGCGTCAATCAGGACAGACCGCTGTCCAAGACGATTCTGGATCGTCAGCATACGTTTATGAGCTACTGGATACGGAAGACAGGGCTGGAAGGTCTTTATCCCACTGGAAGGATAACTGGGAAAAGAGCGAGAGATGACCAAAGCAAAACCTACCAGAATAACTTAGTAATCAACAGCACAAGATATGAGATAGTGCACAAAGCGGATCATCATGGGTTCGTCTAGGCCCCTTTCGGGAATGAAACTTTACAACGAAGGTTAGGGTTTCTGTTAGGATTAGGATGTCACAGGGTTGTACGCTGACTGAGCGTTCAAAAAACCTTTTAACGGGTTTTCAATATATTAGCAGTGAGCGCAGACACGTTCCTTCAAAAAGGTATTTAACTGAAAGCAAATTCTCTTTGGATATGGTTGGCTTGTACAAGTGACATTTTAAACAGAATCCAGCAGTCCTTTCTACTGAATATCAAAAGCCGCCCATGTTATTAATGCCATTCGCTTCAGAATAAAATATAATTACTTTTCTATAAAAATTACATTACTAGTCACCTTTTACTCGATAAAAAGAGTGGATGGCAAAACTGCATCGACTACTTCCATGAGTTCTATGCCCTATGCCTATTAAAATTTGAACAAAAATAAAGAATGGTCCTCCCAATTAAAAATGTAAGCATAATACTTGTAAACCTCTTTTTCAGAAAAATAAATTATGACAGGCTACGTATGAAGATAATTTATTTTAGCAAAAGAGTTACAACACACTTACTCTTCCTCAACCCTCTAACAGAAACAAAATTTGCACTCCATTTTGTAATCTGAAACAGCAGTAGCTTGACACGTATTACAAAATAAATCAGCTAGATGTATTTATTTACAATAAGCATATTTTGTAAAGTGATAATTATGAGAAAAGGAAAGTATGAATGAAATTAGAAATTTGAAGGCAGGTCCAGCTCTCTTTGTTTATGGAAATCCATCTGTCACACCTGGAAGAAAGCGCCTCTGCTGAATTTTACTTGACAACATGAGGGTATAAAAGCATAAGCCAGTACTTGGGTGATCACCGAATTGTTAACTTTTCGAAAGCTTTTAATGTCAGTGAAGGTATATCTGCAAAGGACCTTCAGAATATAGTGTCTTAATCATTAAATTCTCAACTTAATGTCGAGTTGCTTTAGTGGTCTCATCGATGCAACAACAGATATGCTTGTCACCGACTGCTCTTCCAGTCGTTTTTCCATTCTAGTGGCTTGTAGGTACAGTCTTTTAGTGTAACTTTTGGTGGTACTGAACATGATGTGTTACAAAAGAGTTATTTTTGTGACCCCCATACTTTTTAGAAATCTTCCAAATGGACTAAGGAGTCAGCCAAAACACATCTTTACTGTATGTTGTTAAAAAACTTTGTCTGTTGCACCAGTGCATTTTGTTTAGGGGTAGCGACAGAAAACAATCAACAATAAATTCGCAAGGAATACAACTTCCTAGCACATATACAAAAGCGGCACCATTCAAATTTAAATATAATATTTAAAATAAAATATTTTAAAATATATATAAAAAGTAGTATCCAGTGAAATAGAACAATCCATTAGCTTAAGCATTTGATTAATGACGCTATTATCTCTCAGATAAGGCTGTCTCAGTTACCTTAACTACCTGCAAATAAGTAGCTCTGCATTATACAAATCTAAGTAAATATAAGCACTAACTACTCGACTATCGTTTATTGCTGAACTTTATTTATTTTGCGACATTTTAGTTTTATTCAATTCTACTCCAATCTGATTTTCGCAAGGAAAAGCCTTAAGTTTCATTTCTACAGAAAATGTCATTCAGACACAAAACTATTCATCATTTGAATTTCCAAAAGTCCTATGCCTTACATCACAGCAATCACCAATATTTGGAAAGTATCATCTCTGTTTGTTTTGATCGCCTGTGTAAACAAAGAACCTTATTGCACTGCATCCCTGAATATAACGTCTGTGGTATCACGAAACAATTTTTAGTATAAGTCGCACTTTTAAGGGTAAATTGTGTTAGGACGGTTGTCTGGATAGTCGTATCGAGGCATTAAAAGCATTTTGGTAGGGTCACAAAGCTGGTTCCTTCACTAGTTTTCTCTGGTTTAAGATACTCAAATTATCCAAATAAATAACATGCTCTCAATCAAATTAGTAAGTCTAACATGAAGAAAGGCAGAAGGCAAAGATTGTTCACAGATTTCATCTCTTGTACAGCTGGACCAGCATCTGTAAACAGTGCCTCCAGTATACTGACGAACAAAACTTACATTAAGATCTACTGTAGAATTAAGATAATGTGCTGAAAAATTAACGAAAATAACCTTCAATTGAAGTCGTCTAAAAACTTCAACAGACTTGAGAGTGGGATTAAAGAGCAAACAAAACCGTTATATTGTAGTGTCCGTAAAATATTGGAGTCCGATTCAAAGGACACACGCAATTAATAAAAGATAGACTTTGTGGAAACCTAGATTGGTTATTTTATCAGCTGGTTCAAGTCTTGAAGAACTATGGTAAAGAAGGCTTGAAAAGATGAAGTTGAAATGCAGGGTATGTCAGCTACAAATACAATAACAACAAAACACATATTATAAAAACCGTAACCTAATTATTTTTCATACATACCATCTTAAGTATGTTGGTTACATGTGATGAACATTATATAAATTTTATTCATACAGCTGCGTTATAAAGTAAAACAAAAATGTGTTTCATGGTTTAAATACGCTAAATAATAAATCATCCAATGAAAGAGAATCAAACAAGTTGACACAATGTAAACTAGAGTTTTCCCAGCTGCTAGGTAAAACAGGCTTGCCCAAACAATGAAGTTTTTTGAAAATACTAGGGGACAAGAACATAATAAAATAAGAGAAAGAACAAGGAAGAAGTAAAACAGAACTGTTGTGTTCGCAATGGAAAAACATTCTATAGAAACGTACTATAACCCCCCCCCCCTGGAAAATGTAAAAGAACCAATCGTTGTTCTTTCATTTGCTGCGTGACCAGAATAAAATAGTACAGGCAAAATACTCAGAATCAAATTTCTGATCACTGACTGAATTTTTTTGTTGCTATTGTCAGATAAATGACAAAAATGACGTTTTGATTCTTGCAAAGGACGCTCTTGACGGCGATTAACATATGAAAAGAATTTCAGTCCGAGTAAAACAAACCTTTTAGTACTAAAACTATTATTATAGGTATTACATGTGGCAGCTGCAGAGACATATAAACGTCGAGAAAACGGGTCATGTTCTTTGCATTTAGGTAATATGTATGCAAAAGTAGTAAATTGATCACAAGCTTCATTCGTTCATATCTTTCAGTCTTTTATTTACTGCAAGTCATTTCTTCCAAACACTCAGGAAAGGAGAAAAGGAATTTCGACACATTTCAAAAGGCCTCAAAAGCTCTTTTAAATCATAGGCCTCAGCAGTTCAAGTGCGACATTGAGCAGCAATACAAAAGGATACAAGAGATTATATTACTACAATTAGTAGGAGTCGTCAAGATCAAGGAATGATTCAGGGTTATTTGTATCGATTTTTCTTAAGACGTGAATAAAGAAATCAAACCATGACAATACATAAATTAAAAAATGGATAATACAAAATTATTAAAAAAAATAAAAAATAACACACTGTATCTGTCGACCATTAGTATTATAATAGAAAAGGCATGACATGGTACGCCAGCTGTACCTCAAAAAGTCCAATTTTATGACCTAAATTAGAAAGAATTGGCAAATGGGTGATGAAATTACAAAAAAGTCTTTTTCACAATTGCTAAAACTTTGCTGTGCCGTACTGTACCTTTTAAAAATCAGAAATACCGCGATATGCAATTACTACTAAAGTAGATGATTCATTGTATGCACGTTTGTAAAAACCTGAAAGGGTCGCCTAGACGGCTTCTAAGCATGACCTGAAAAGCTTACGAAAAGGAGAGGAGAGGCTGTACAAATTGTTAGCTGGATACACCTTTGTGAAATCTGAAAGAAACGAAAACTACTTGGGCAACCTTTCTAGGGTTTCTAACCAATGCGGTTTTATGACCTTCTGGACAATTATTGCAACAAATAGTGTGCGTCTTAGGGAGTGCCAAAGAGTCTCGTTGAGGAAGTATAACAAAGGGGGTACTAGACCAAACCTTGAGTATAAAAAGCATGAAAGATATCACAAATCGTAGCATAAGTCCTCCATTGATAGTTAGATGTCTTTCACTAGCAAGGAGCTCTCTTTTGCCAAAGCAATGCATACAAGCATGGAGAACCTTGGTTAACCTAAAAGGACTCAGATCAATATTTTTGTCTACATTAATCTAAATTTCTATTAAAATTTTCCAATAATTTATTGTTTTGATGCTCTTTGAGAAATGTCAAACTGTCCCCATATATTCTTTGTGCTTTATCTTCATATCTTATTTGTGTCAACATCATTGGTATCAACTTCCGAATGAAAAGTTGGTATATCTTGCCATGATAGCAGACTTTTATAATACGTTGTAATTGCTCTCTGTGTTTTAGTTTTTGGAAATGGTGATGGGAGTAACTAGTAAGCTGCCTTTTGGAAACAATAAGTGAAGGGAAAATAACTATGCCGGTGGCCCACCAGATATTCTGGCTGCCGAGTGCAGACACGTAAATACACTTTCCATTCTTTGATATGGTATGATCCATGGTTTAAGGCTGGTTAGCCATCTACCAGTAGTCATCTACCTCCATTGTAATTTGTTTGTGAGAAGTAGTTTATTAATGTGTGCCATTATTTGTAAGTCACCTTATTTACAGTTTAGTGAATAACCGATCCCCATTTGTACATTTTATTATTACAGAGGCCTTCGTTAATATGAAAAGTCAAGCTCATAATGTTTGGTAAGGTTTGAACCTGGTAGTACAACAGTTGAGACGGGTATGAGGACTTTGTTATGTACATCTGCAGTTTTTCATTTCCATACAGTGTCGTGGCCAGGTCCTGTGCATCATAGGCTTTCTCAATTCATAAAGAATTTCATGAAGATAGGCCGAAGTCTTGGTGGCAATACACTTATCGCTGACCACAGAGTTCTAACATAATGGACTCAAAAGTGCGCTCAATCGAAGAAAACAACCCAAAAGACCAGGTTTACCTTCATTTTTTGTATTGTGTTATTTTGAAATTAACTTGAGCAAAAACAAATATTTCATCCACATTTTATGAATTTATCTAAAAGTATTTAGATTACCAATTAATTAGTCTTATGAGGAAAAGTCAACCCATTTGTTGATGGACCACTCCTGTTTTTCATAGTTGGTCATCTTATTGACGTCTGTGATAAAACATTTTACCACACCATCTGTAAGTAGTAATTGCTTAAGCTTTATTCAGCATAGAGGTAATAGCATAATTTTTTCCACAGTTTTCCAGTTTATGTGTAAAGAAACTCAACTCAAATACACAATTGTATTCTATACATAAAGAGTACGTTTCTAAGTTGCGTTGAGCAGCATTGCCATTGGTTTGTTTATGCCTGGTATTGATTTATTTTTCATCGTGTCAGCATGTGGTTTGTCATCTTACAGACAATAATTGGCACCCTGTCATGTACATCTAGCACTGTAGCATTATAGACTTGTGTTGTATGTTTAAATATTTCTTATCTTCATCATCATTAGCAATATGTTCAACGTGCTTTTTCCTGACCTTTGCTTTCCATCCAAAACGCAAATACGCCGCTTGGTTATAAAGTGAAGGCAACTAGCTTTGATTGTTACTGCAGATGTAGGACGACCAATCCTAGCCTATTGTGGGGCGTGTTTACTGCTTCTTTCCTTGGTAAATTGTATTCCTTTTACTGTAAATTCTTGCTGTACTTGCATTATGGCACCATGGACGAAAATCGTAGTATTTGATATGATTTACTGATTTACACAACCTATTTTTCTTTGCTTGTGCTATTTTATCTTACAGAGTTATCTTATTACCTAAAACAAATCCAAATCTGAGCAAAGAGTTTACCTGGCTTCCCAAGGCTGTTCTTTAGGATGACTCCCAATTATTGCTGCCTAGCTCCCTTCAGTCCCATGAACAGAAATATTCTGGGGCAATCAATGAAAAAACTCGCAATTTCAACGATGCATCCTTTAATGAACAGTCTTAAACAAGACTGGCTGCAATAGTTTACATCAAAGTTAACTTACTGAAGAACTTTTTTGTCTGTGATAATGTTGTTTCAAAAAACTATATCAAGGGATAATTTGGCTAATGAAAAGTGCATTTATTTTTGACGGTGAAATAAAAAGTTAAAATATCATTTAAAATATCATTTAAGTTGTACGGTCTTCAGCCACAACAAAGCAATGAACATGGTTAACCTGTGTTAAATTCACTTGCTGAAGGATCTTTCTGTGTATTGCTGTTGTGTTGTTTAAATAAAAATCCCAGGATATTTTTGAAAAACAAAAGTACATTCACTCTTGCACAGTTGGCGATAAAATAAAGAAAGAGAAATCATTTCCTCCACATTTAAATTCTACGTCCTTAGCCACAACAAAGTAATGAACATGATTACCCTATGCTAGAAAGAAAGGTGTTACTTTAATTTTATTTGTAAATCCTTCACTGCACCCAAATTAAATATTCTTCTACCTCTAAATAAATTTTATGTTTAACAAAGTCATCCGTGACCACAGCAAAAAGCAATTGAAAATCTTTGTTGTTATTTTGAGCCTCTAATTAACTAACACTCTTTAAACGTTTTTCTTACTGACAGAGAAGTTACAAGGTAATTTGGAATACTACTCTCACTTTCACAGCTTAGCATGAGAGGTCATCACCTTTGAGCACGTAAATACCATGGAAATTATGATAAAAAATCCCCTATACAATATAATTGAATTTTTCACAGTGAGAAGGAAAGAAGAAAGGTATCTTTAATTTTAATCAACCATCGATGTTTGTTATTCTCATATTATTGTCGAAGTGATGTCACGGAGTAATGTAGCATTGTCAGGTTCATTAGTATTATTTTGGTGGTAAAACGAATTAATATTTTGATTCCATTAAAGATATCAACCACCACCTGGGTCTCATCCATAGGCCAAGGGTGAAAACTGTGTCATGAATGAAATTTAGATTTCATAGTCGTGAATTTTCACAAAAGATTTGCTACTAATAATTATTTGAACTTCAAAGACGAGTTTTTTCCAGTATAGCGTTAATGATTTTGTCAGCATCTTTCTTACTCCGTCCACAGATCCAACGACCACAGGGTTTGTTATTGTTTTCAGTTTCCACATTCTGGTTATCTCTATCTTCATTTAAATATTGTGAGATGTTACGTTTGACGGGTAGTCATCCCCATCAAATACCAAGTTTTCTTAGTCAGATATTTAATGACGACATCGGATCGGTTGTCATTTATTTTTCTATTAATGTGAATAGTTGTCGCATATAATCATTTTATTAGATATACGTTAGCCTGGTAGTTCTTGGTTTGGAGTCTCTTATCCTATTCACAGGCTATTTTTTAGTATCACTATCGGTTGAAAAATCAACATACTAAAATACGATTTGCAGTTGACTTATCCTACTGTAATTTGTTAGCTATTTATTTTGCATCATGTAGTCAACAGTCCAGATAACACTTTTCTCATGATCAATTCGCTTTCCAATAGCAGTGTCTTCTGCATTCCATTTACGATGGTTGTGAGTTTAATTATCATCAGTTCAGTTTAAATCAGAGAACATAAATGATAACTTATGAAAATGCACTTATGAACTCATTATTCTTAAAATCCATACATACACATATATATATATCATATATATATATATATATATACCTATAGTTTATTAATTTATTTGAAATATTTAAGCAGAATGCTTCAGTTGCCATAATTTATAGTACTACTATTAACGCAAGTCTTACTATATAAACGGTAAAGATTTACCAACGTAATATCTCAGTCCTTATAGTCTTTCACCAATCCTACCGTAATCATTAGTCTCTCCCTTTTCTTTCAGACGAAGCTCATTATTTACCAACGTAATTCAGATATTATAATGAGTGACCTCTTTAAAAAGTTATCGCCATAAAAGTCTTTGCCAATTTTGTAAATTTCATCGTAGCAGGAATCGGACTGAATTAAGCGAATCATCACTGAAGATGGGGAAAAACACAGCAGTCATTCTTTCAACGCAGCCTGTACTTTTCCAGCCGTCCTTGAGAGTTTTAATGTTATTAATTAAATGTTAATTAATCAAGGTCCAATTTAACAATAGATAGTTGTAAAAAGAACTTTTTAAAAGTCACGTTTTGCATGGAAATACCATATCAAAGCTAATGATATCTGGAACAAAAGAACATAATAAGGGTATGATTGAGTTACAGTGAGTCTATAAAGGAGCGTGCCGTTTGGGAGTAACGATACTGTTTTCATGATATGTAATGGTTGCTACCAAACCTAACATGAAACGGTACTCAAAGATTAACTTTCCATAATTCAGTATCACGTCAAACTTTGATACACGTTCATTCGTCTAGATATTCTGTTACACAATACATACATTAAGAGGAGAGAGAGAGAGAGAAAGAGAGAGAGAGAGAGAGAGAGAGAGAGAGAAAGAGAGAGAGAGAGAGAGAGAGAGAGTGAGAGAGAGAGAGAGCGGAGAGAGAGNAGAGAGAGAGAGAGAGAGAGAGAGAGAGAGAGAGAGAGAGAGAGAGAGAGAGAGAGAGAGAGAGAGAGAGCAATTTTGTTGAATATCCCTTGTTCCAAAGCCTCTGCTCTTGAGAGAGGAGAGAGACCAATTGATGGATGAAAATACAGATTGGTATCTCTTGACGTTTCTGTGGTAAAATCGGAATGAATTTTACAGATGCGGCTTTGTTATTTACAAGCTCTCGATCAATCATTTAAAATTCCTCCTCTGTCTATTAATTTGTTTACTGAAACCATATCAATACTAGCCGCAGAAAGAATCTAAGTAAATCACGTCAGATAATAAAGAATTCGTGAGCATGTAAAGCAATGAATATGGCACAGAGGATAAATTTTATTTTTCATGCATTACAATGAGTACTTTTGGTGGAAAAACACATAAAGGTTCAACAGATAATTAGATTCTATTCACACAAGAGAGAGAAGTAATTTTTGTTTAACTGAGACTTAATTTGAAAGTACAAGTCAAAATTCGTTCTGATGGTAAAAACAAACAAACTGAAGCAAAATTGTTCAAAAGAAATTGCAAGTGAACAGAAGAGGAAAAGAAATCGACAATATATCCTTTCCTTGACGAGAAATGGAAAATAGTACATTCTTTACTATCTAGATAGCTTGAGATTAAAATGAAGTTAGCAGCATTGCCAGCAAACCATGAGGAGAGTAATTCCATTGGACATCAATTTAAGGACACATTCCATACTTTTGTAATGCAAATATGAAGATAAACTTTAAATCTGAAAGTAATCAATTAATACTTTTTAAAAATTCTCTAACAATTGGTACAAATTTTAGAAACAACCGACACAAGATGTTATAAATGGTGAATAATGCGTGAAAATATTCCAATAATAAAAACCTATTGTTTTTACTACTTAATATGAAATAACATAGCTGAATTATTAATATCCCAAAACTGAGATCGCTTATTACAAATTCCCCCAACATTGTTTTAAAGACCTGAAATAAAATTAGTTTTTCAAATAATTTTGGTAGTATCTACAAATTGAGATTCATATATTAATAATAATAATAACAATAATATTAACAATAATAATAATAGTAATAGAAGGAAGCAGAAGGATTGTTGATGGCTGCTCAGGACCAAGAACTACCTACCAGGGTGATGAAAGTAAAAGTGATGGGGCATCAAGGAGAGGTGAACTGTAGAATGTATGTGAACAGACCAGAAACAGTAATGCACATCTCGTGTGAGTGCGAGAAGTTGGCAAAAAAAACCAAAACGTCATGACAAGGTGGCCACCTTTCTCCACTGGGAAATGTGCAAGCAGCATGGCTTTGCAAGGGTCAACAACTGGTATGAACACAGAGCCGAGGCAGCGCTGGAGAACGAGTGGGCCAAAATACTTTGGTATTTTAACATAAGAACTGATCGGGTAACAGAGGCCAGAAGGTCGGATATTTTAGTGCAGGACAAGAGAAAGAATATGACAGCAATGGTGGATGTGGCGGTACCTGGTGATCATAGAGTGAGAGCGAAAGTACAGGAAAAGATCGAGAAGTACCAGGACCTGGCTATGAAAGTGAAAAAGATGTGGGGAACGCGCGTGAAGGTTGTACCCATGGTGATTGGGGCTGTTGGAGCCAAACATGGACTAGAGCAATGGATCAATGAGCTGGGAATGGCGGCAAGTGTGGCAGACAGGCTGCAACAGGCTGCCCTGTTAGGATCGGCCACAATACACCGTAATGTGTTGAATGTCTAAGTTAAGGGGTCCAAGCGGACAACAACGTGGATACCACCATTTGCTGTGAGGCGAGAAAGAAACCATAATAATAATAATAATAATAATAATAATAATAATAATAATAATAAACAGGCCCCTCCGATCAGATTATGTGCTGTTTCAATTTACATTAATATGGCACACACTTCACACACTTGGGGGTGACGGATGCACCCAACTTACCCTTATTCCGGCTGAGACTCGGAATGGGTTTGCTGGAGTTTCTACCCCTGAGCCCTTTGTGAACTCGTAATGCTTTTCTTTGCAGTTTCTGTACCAGCACCATGCAAGGTTACTTTGATGGAGCGCGTAAAACCGACAACACAGCAGTTGACTTGTTGTCGGTTTTACATTGTGTCCTAATTTCATTCTGTACAAGTGTGGGAAAAATTTAGTATAAAATAGTCCTTCAAAATTGCACTACATAGCTTTATATCCGGCAATACAAAGGCTCTGTAGGCCAAAGCGGCAACAAATTTAAAAGAAACAAATTTACAGACCTGAGTTTACTCGTCAAAGTTTGGCCCCCTAGAGCAGAAAAATGATGTTAAGATGTCGTGTGTGGGGGTGGGGGAGTGTAGTTTTAGTTTATTTGTTCTTGTCTTGTTCTTTTCGATTGAATTTCAGAAGAAGCGAGGGACAACAAAGTAAATATTAACCCGTCCAATTTGTTTTCCTTACAGACGAAAAGTCATACCACAAAACATTCAATTTCATTTTCAAAAATCTTGCGTAAATCTTGTCATTTTTAGTGTTTGTTTTATAAAGAAATGTGATATATTGGTATATTGGACGTAGCAGGAGATAAAGCAACTTTAAATGCCAACAAGAGAATAGTTAGAATTCACATGGGACAAACATCTAACTGTTTGATGATGTCTATGGACCAGTTAGCATTCTTCTGCAGTACTTTAGTCTGAGATTACTCTCTTTTCTTGCCGGTTTCTGCCCAATCCTAATTCACCCAGACATTTCCACTTGGTTCCACCTTCTGCACCTCCCTTGCTTTGCAGCATTCGAGGTCATAATAAAAAAAGACCCTTAGTCTATGTTATAGGTTTTTTCTTTTCCTCTCTGTCGGATATTTACCGCTGCTAATCATATTGTTCTCGTTGTCTCAACAGATATTTCGATACCTATTTATTTTCATTTTCCGCCATCCCTTGTAAATGCCTATGAATGAGACTTGGTTAAATCATAACGAAGATTGTTTTGGAAGATACCTTACCAGTACCAACCATTGGCTTGGAGCTTATATCCCAATAATTTGTTAAGCTACGGAATTGAATTCAAAAGGTCTTCATTACCAGATAGCTGCACAAATCATTAAAACTAATGATCGAATATTTAATGTTCACTGACTACAAATAATTAATTATACTTATAAACAATTAAATAATGTTATGGTAACATTTGGAAATACGCAAGCGAAGTTGCATTTACTCGGATTCGGGTTTCACTGCCACACCTTCGATTGTTTTAACATTTAAATAAACATATCACTCCCTAGTTTATTAGATATAATAGGGGTAACAAGCTTGGGGATGCTTATAAAGTTTCACTGGTTCATTAGTTTATCATGTAATAGAACAGAATTTATCAAACGAGCTTTTTGGCAATTAAAATCGAACATGCATGCAGCAAAAAAGATGGAAATACCAAAGGCGCAAGGAAAGGTCCCCCGGCTTAACGGGTTACTCAAAAAATAAGTATTCGTTCAAGCATCAAATGATGGCAAGCCAAAGGACTGACAGATAGATAAATAGGACTCTTTTATATATAATGGTTTTAATTGCCACTACTACCTTTGCACAAAACTAATTACTTTCAGATGGGTTTAAAGTTATTTCCCAAAGGATTTCCTGACAATAGACCTTATAATACCTTGTTCTATCAGCTGTCCTCTTTTAGGGTAACGAAAAGATAGAACAGATGAACTTTTCCCCGGTTTGAAATGAGTAAAAGTTGTCGCAGTATATCTTACTAGGACTAATAAATTATTCATGGTATGGCGAAGATAAGTAACAGTTGGAAGAAATTACGTGTAACTTCGTTTACTAGTATCTCAAAGAACTATGAAGAGAAAGAATTTTTACAATGGCTTTTGCAAACCATTGTTAACGGGATTCGTTCTCTGTTATTCAGTTCAAATCTTAATTTGAAATGTTGAAAATGCTGTGATAAGGATGGTTAATCTAGTTCCCTTAGCAACAACAACGCTATTGTGTAAAACGTTATCCGAGCAACCAAAGGCGTCAGTCAGTACCTTTGAAACATCTGCTTCGATAAAACTGCACACGAATTCGGTGTTTTTGTCCATTGTAGTGTTTAAGTAAAACTGTACTGCAACTCGACCACAAAGAATAGTGAAAAGTGCTTTTATAGTAATTGTATTGTAGTACATCAATACACAAAAGTACAGCTGTTATGATACATGATAAGTTAGCATCATGAATTGAGAAGACGAAATGAAATATAAAATAAAAATAGAATCATTACCGTTAATGACTGCAGGCTCAGTCTACTCCAGCTTGAAGAACCATCTTTTAAGCCATTCTTATTTTTGCCTCCTGAAAACCACTGAAAACTCTCTTGTATATTACTTCCGTCACATTGTGAAACTGACATATCTCCGTCCATTTTCTTTTCCTGAGTAATGAATTTTTCCTTCTCTGTTGAAGTAAGAACTAAGTTTGGTCCATTTTCTGATAATTCACTTTCTCTACCCTCTATAGTTTTACTATAAATTCCATTACAAGCTTGAAAGTGTTCGATAAACTCTTTACCGTCAATATTAGATCCAGATTTATTATGATTAGATCTGTGGATTTTTTTACCAACACTTCCATGTTTTCCCTGGCGGTTGCTAATATTGGTAGAGCTACCCATGAGTACAACTTGACAGGAAATCTAATGATAAGAACGTACCTGTTAGAGACGGATGAAAAAGGCTATGACACAGGTCTTTGCTTTTCTGTTTTCAAAAAAAATCTGTTGGTGTTCACATGGCTAAGAAGGGGGTCATTGTATATATGAATTGTCGTTCCGCTTAATACAATCATATTGTTTTCTATTTCTGGGGGGTTGTGTCAGCAAAGAAAATTGAAAGAGGTTAATAGACCAAACAGATAACACTCATAAAATTTAATGACGAAGCAATTTGCGGGCCAGTCGAAATAAATACATCGAAACTATTCACAGAATGAACATCCACGCATTGTAATAAATGATAATGGAATGGTGTCCGCTTGCTGAAGTAAACATAAAATCAAGACCATTTTAAAAGATTTGATTCCTGTATTTTTGTTGACATCAACGCAAATGTAGTTAATTTGCAAACATAATTTGAATATATATTTTTGTTCTTTCAGCCAAAGCAAGGCATATTATGGACCTCAATAAAAGTTTCAATGAAGAAATATTGTATCTGGAGTCGGAAGAAAATTAAGTTTATTGTAGTCTGGATTTACAGTCAACAGAGAGACAATTAGTGTTGTTACATCACTTGTTGAACTAAAAACACATATTGTAAAGTATATTGAACCCAGTTTCTCAACACTAATTAATCATACAAAAAACCGCTTACTGTGTTTTTGATAATTTAGAAAAGGATAAGCCAATATATGCTCACAGGCCTCAAAATATTTTTTAACAAGTCATACAATTTCTTTCCAAATTTTAGAATTGGGGCTGGTATATACCTGACATCCACCAAGTTTTCGACTAACAACTATATTGTTTCTGTGAAATACAGTTAAAGCAATGCTCTAAATTTAGCAGTAATTGTAAAGTAATTAACAGATTAATATCGACCATACCTCACAAAGCAAACAGCATGACAAAAAAGTATTTTTTTACCTAGCGGCATGTCGAATTTTATGCAATATCAAGAGGAAAAAATGGACGATGTTTTGGAATAAAAAAATGACTTAAAAACAACTTGAACAGATAAATTCATTTTTAAAAGCCTAATTCTGGCTGCAATATTCCTAAACCCAGCCTCAGTTAAGTTACTGATCTGTTTTGCTTCCATTAAGGCAGGGTTTTCTTTATAACCAATACATTTTCTTTTCAATTTTGTACTCTTTTTAATCAACTTCGGAGATAGTAGAAATTTAGGAATCGAAGTTGCTTGTCAATTGCGTTCATAGATCTCTAAGTTGAAAGGATGAAATAAAGAGATAAAAAGGCCCCCAAATCTGTTTTTTTTAAAGAATACTTATGAAACTTGGGGTTGCAATCTTTGAAGTACAAGGGGCTAAACGAACGTGAACTTTGGGGGTGCGTAAGAGTTAGTGACTGTTAGAGTGTTTGCCAGAAAGGCTGGCCCTGAAATCCTCAGAAAACGCATTCCCCGCATCAAATTTCGATACTGCTCCAATACCACAATTCATACACTGATACTTCCAAAAACCATATTTTGCCTAAGGCTCAAACTTCCAGCTAAGACTACACCAAGACTTTACATAAACCAACAGACCTGGCAATAGCAAGAATGGAATGTCCAAGTACAGTTCCTTGTCGCATTTATCCGAGAAGAATAAGATACAAGAATAGATAGATAGATGTATAGAAAGATTGTTTGATAGATAGATAGATGGATGGATGAATGGATGAATGGATAGATAGATAGATAGATAGATAGATAGATAGATAGATAGATAGATGGATGGATGAATGGATAGATAGATAGATAGATAGATAGATGGATGGATGAATGGATAGATAGATAGATAGATAGATAGATAGATAGATAGATACATAGATAGATAAATAGATAGATAGATAAATAAGTAGATGGATGAATAGGACGATTCAATTCAAAAAGAGTAAGACAGAAGAATTGAAATTTAAAAAGTGGCTTTCAGATGCAACATCTCATTTTACCAACCTAAAATTAATGGTCTGTCCATTGTCTTACCGTTATGTCAAGTTTTTACCTTGTGATTAGCAAGTAAAAGATGGCAAAATTCATGTCGGTTCTAAAAATAAGAAATAAAAAGAAAAGAGGTAAAAATCCGCCCAGACTGTTTTGGGAAATTACAGCATGCGTAGCTTCGCAGCGAGTTTAGGCAAAATATTATTTATCAATTTCTCCTTTGTCTAGTTCTTCTTTAATCAATTTGGACTTCATCATTTAGCCCTATCCTCGAATCCCCTCTCTCATTCAAGGTGCAGATTTGTGTTTGCTGAGAAGTTATTCAACATAGATTTTTAACTAGACTACGAATAATATTTTTAAATGGGTAAATTCTTTTGTTCAGATAATATTCTCTAAACAAAAGACACATTTAGCCTTCCAAAACTAAATCTTGATTAAAAACTGTAACTAGTATACTTGTTTTTATGCAAATATAAAATTCATCTCAACCAAACGTCGAAATACAATTCTGAAGTACCGTATTTCCTGTAATAAACGCCGAGGGATTTATTACAAAATGAGAAATTAATGCAAAAATTCTTCATGACGAATTGCTGAAGCTGAAAAAGGTATTCGTTTTTATTTTTAGTCGTGGAAGATATTTTTTGGTAGAAAATAACTAAAACCCATGTAAACTATTTGCAATTTCCTGTTGAAGTTTAATTTTGAAAATTTAGTTGGTTTTCTGATACGGACTACATTTTCCGTTTGTCAGAGGGCGGCCTTCGCTGAATAAGTTTTGCCAGAAGTACGGAGTTTTTAAGAGAGTGGGGTTTATAAGAGGAAATCCGGTACTCACTTTCCTTTTTTCCCCTTTCTACTAGCCTGTTATCATGATTCTTAACTTCTATCAACTGGATCCCTCGCCCTGGTCCAAAAAAATCGGTCATATATAAGCAATATCACTTTTCAGAAACCTCAATGGCATGCAATACGTGGCTTCTTTTATCAAATGAAGCTTTTTACAGAAGGATCTTTCAAATTATACAAGTAAAAATAAACAAATATTAGTTTTAAGCACTATGTCTGTGAACTCCTTTATTAGCTCCATCTTAATGAGGGCGCTCAGTTCATTGTTGAAACGTATTGTTGAAACTTATGTATTGAAACAAGTGAACTGTCTATCAGCTTTACAGTTAAATGAAAGTCATTTGGAAAAATAGAGATGTTACAACATATTTTATTGAGGCGAAGAACAGAGATCAAGAATTTTTCCCGATCTAGTAGTTCCTTCAACTTTAAATGTATGCTACTCCAAGTTATTTCAAAGTTGTAATCTAGCCAAAGAAGGAAAAGAGTCTCATCCGGAAGGAACCATCAGGACAGTTTAAAGGAACGAAATCAAGGAAAACAAAGCCTTAAAACGAATACATACAGTTTGTTCCAAAATAATTTAAGACAGCATTTGATACAATGACGTCTTAAATGCAAAATTACTTCACTACCAAAAGTTTCTTAATTTTTGACTCCAAAATTATGTTGTCTTAGCTAGTATTACATTTCCCACAGATATGCAAGTTTACATTATTCGTCGTTGAAGACATTAGATCAGACTGCACCCTTTTTGCCCTCCTAATTGCTGGTGATACTGCAAAAAGGTAATTTACAATCGTTGTTTATGCATTTAACAGCATTGCTTATGAGAATATTTAACATGACGCCTGACAAAATCAGGGCTCCCAGAAGGCAAAAAGAAGCCTCCATTAATTTGTTATTAAATAAATAGCCCACAGGAAAATACTCTTTAAAATATACAATAAAATCCAACCCAACAAGAAAAAGTGTCTTTTTCTCATTGAACTAAGCAACGCTTTAATTCTCCAATGTAGAAGCCAGTGAAGTCTTCACAATGAAGTCTCTAAACTATATTGTTTCTCGCTTCAAGTTGAACTGGGTCCTAAGGGTTTGAGAGTGTCGTCCTTTACGCTTTATACACTTTATATTTTGCTGTCGGAGAGTTCGTCTTAGCTGTTCACTGATGCGCTTGATATGGGAAAGACATATTTGTGATTCATAATTGTGAAAAGTAACATAAAGAAAAAAATTAGAAAAAAATCTCTAAAATACGTTAGTCGGATTTCAGGAACTTTTTGAAGTTGACCATTGCCCCATATAATTTGCTATAAATTGTCGACATGTTATTGGAAGTCAGACCAAATATTTCTGTTTGCATGTTTTGGAGCAAACTGACAAGGTACTTTTTGTTGTGAGGAAAATGTTAAGAATTGATAGGTTTGTACAAAACTCGGTTTTTTATTTTATTTCTTAATGTATTGAGCATCTCCCACGAACTTTCCGAATGCTAATTCATACCTCTCCAAAATAAATCCCATTTAAAGTCAAACGCACTTGTTCGTTCCCACCATACTGAAATATATGAGGTTAACACAGTTAAACATAGACACGTATACATGGTATAAATGTTGTAACTTGATAAACCAGTGGATAAAAAGTTATTTTATTTTAATTCCAAGGAGTTTTTGAAATAAGAGTGCATTTCGAAGGTTAAATTGAAAAGTACTTAATGTTCTATTTACCCAGTGTTTATTGTCTTTGCGATATAATCTCACAAATCATAATTCTAACCAAGCTGAAGTACCTTCCTTTGTGTACCTCGTTTGCACAAACTTTAGTGTAAAATAACATTTTGTTTTTAACAACAGAATATCTTCAGGGTCAAAAAGAAGTAATAATTTGCT
Source organism: Morbakka virulenta (assembly GCA_003991215.1). Classification (NCBI taxonomy): domain Eukaryota; kingdom Metazoa; phylum Cnidaria; class Cubozoa; order Carybdeida; family Carukiidae; genus Morbakka; species Morbakka virulenta. The sequence continues at coordinate 5,480,483 of RDPX01000019.1, forward strand.
GTTTTGTTCCTTCTTTGTTAACCTTGGTGGCTGAACTAGAAACAAAATGGCTCTCTGCTCAAGTACTGTTACCATCCAAGTATAACTCTAAAACACTTGGGCAAGTAGATATAACGCCTCGTTGTTACCAGGTAACACTAAAGCTCAAGGAAGCTACTTGGTGCATTAAAAATTATTTTTAACAACTTTAAGCTTTGTCAACTTCAAGCGAGAAAGAACAACGTATTACCTACTTTTAAGTATTCCTTTCACTTTTTCTCTATTATTTCAAAAATGTTTTGTAAACCAAAAAATTGTTTCAAGTGAAAGCAAATCAAGTGTCTCAGGCTGCATTTAGATGAAAATAATTTAGACAAATACGATATGGAATTGTGGAAAAATGAAAAATATATGTGCACTGAACTAGGTTAGAACCAGTGCCGGGGCCTCTCGTAGCCGCGTACTCACTTGGGAATTCGTCTTTCTTTACTTTTCTGCAACGAACAAAATAACAAAAAACTTACCGGTTGATAATTAAAATAGTTTTTACCTAAATAAAATTACCCTCAAACATTTTACCTAGCACTAATGACATCGGAAAGGCCTAGTCAATGAATTTCTCGACTTTTCAACACTGTCTCCTACAACGGCATTTTTCAAGCTAAAGAATCAGAAAAAGAGGGCTAACGTGTACTGGTTTAGCCATGGTTGGAGCTTAGGAGCCAAGAAATTGTTTTGTTTTTTAAGAGGTTTTACCTTACCTTACCTTACCGGGGTGCTATTGGCCGTCATAGTCCTCCATACTTGTCTGTCCAATTCCAGTTTAGCACACTCGTTGATGTTTTTCTTCATCATATCAGTCTAAAAGTTCTACCAGCTCTAAAATTGACGATTTTTTTAAACAAAACTCCCGCTCTAGAAAAACATTTTGGCACTCTCTCTATTAAAGAACTTAGTTAATCACATAATGATTACTTGATTATTAATTTAGGTAAAAATGGTTCAAAAAGGAAGTTATAAGTTTACAAGGAAGTTTCCTTTTAACAGTAAAACGTAAAACGTTTGAATCTTAAAACGAAGTGATAACTTTCACAAATCGTCTTTGTCAAATTTGCCAAAAATGTTTTTTCTATTTGGCTTGGAATCCACGACCTCATTAGCAATCTCAACCAATCACATTCGGTCGGTTTTCTGTTTGTAAGAAAGCAATATAGCCAATGAATTAAAGAGCTTTTGTAATGAAGTAGACTGAAGCTAGGTTTTCAGTCTTCTTGTTAGAGAGAAGGATCTTTTGGGGAATTTTTCAAACAGCAGATATACAGTAGTTTGAAGGATTTGGAGCTCTGCAGGTAATACAAAAACATCAAGATTGTTTCTAAAATCCTCCAGTCCATCAGTTTCTTGTTGATATGGCTATGAGTTTATAGCCTTCAAAAATAATTGCTCGACGTTAGAGAAACACTAGAGTTACTTTGTTCAAAATGATCTTCGGTTGCCATGATCACGGTGTCAATGGTGCCAAATAAATTATCTTCCGCTTTTTCCGGATGAAATCCTCCAGTATTTTCTTAAGCGTTTTCTTCACCAGCTACATACTGCAAAGTTGGATATTTTTGGCTTTTGGAGCTTTCTTTGGAAAGTTGGGTCCACAACAATAAGCTTCTTTGCTTTATATTTCACTGATATGAAGAATAACTTGAAATTTTCACTTTTCCTCTTGCCCTGCAATGTTTTAGCGGCCAAATTTGCTAGCCTTTAAGAATTTAGGCGGACCAGACATCTTCTCCTTTTGTAAAGATTTTGATAAGTTGTCAGCTAGTTTATACAATCTGTGACTCAGTAATAGAACAAAGAAAAGGAAAAAGGGCTCCATTTGGGATTGGTTTTTGATGATACAAGTGCGAGTTCCGCATGGAGATTTTCACTCAAATATAATTTTCATGGTTTCTGTAAACCTTCTTATTTTTCAAAGAGCTCGTTATAACACGACGGTTTCACAGTCTATCTGGTTTCTAAAGTTTATCTAAAGTGCTATGTTTTTTCCTTTTACATCACAATGTTACCCATATCTTCTCCAATCATGTCAATCACAGAACCAAGAACTTTTTCAAGCTTTGGTGAATACAAGGATACAGGTCTTTTTAACAGTACCAATTTCGTCTGACAAAACAAAATATAATTAGTAAGATCCTTCACGGCTAAGGTCAGAGTGTCCATAACAATAAGTAAAGATTACCTTTGGTTAAATCCCTTGAATCCGAAAAGCAACGCCGGACTTTCCGCCAATCAAATTCCTTGCATCATCGTACATCTGATCCCTGCAGTTCTCTTAAGATAATTGGGACTGCAGCAGTCCATCTTTAATTGTATGGACAATGGAATCATTGCGGAAATTATGTAGTTTATAAAATTATTTTCAGAAAGATGAATGATGTTTCGGTTGCTAGCCATTTCGAACTTCTTTTAACATGAAAAGAACACAAGACAACTAATAAAACAAGTTATGTTCACTGCATTACAACACAAAGATGCCAATCAACAGCTATATACACACACTGTAATTTTTTCTTTATGAGTTCAAATTTTTAGGCATTGTTAGACAGGTATAAAATGCACGCTAATCATATTATCAGTGGCAAAATGCAATTATGTTAGTTTGCTTTCTTTTATTTCAGGTTATGATAAAAACCCATTAATTAGCAAAAAAGGCCCTTTTGCCACCCTGGTAGCGTAAACCCTAATATACTAAGTTTAAATATCAAAATGTCATACTTGATTTAAAATCGTACTTATTAACAGTAATAAGGACTATGCCAGGTGACACTGGTTTGTCTTTTCTCGAAAATATTATGACGATTTCCTTTACATTTCCTCAAGGCCAGATCTCCGAGATTCGATGTTAGACAGGAGAACCAAACACAATTTAATTCATATGATATTAATGTAATATTGATTTACAAGTGTAATCTGCCAGCAGACAGAAGCATGTCAATAACGTCTTTCTTTCTTTTTGTTTGAGGATTTCTTTACATGCTTTCAATGGCGTTATTTTGATAAATTGATCAAGTTGATTTAAGACTTTTACACAGTAGTGAAAAATTACATATATGTTTCCCATAAAGTTGAGTATCATTTCCAGGATGTCGTATGTTCTTAGTATTCTTCACACTGAGCTTGAGTAGTAAGCTTCATTTTCAGGGTTTCTTTGAGAGGTTATCGGAATAAAAATCGTTAGCCTAAATATGAGCGCTTACGTATAAAGCCATTCTGTTGTCAGCAGTACCTCTTATTCTGTATGGTACAATTTACATCAACTGGAACGCAATAGCGAGAAAAGTTGTACCTGGCCTATTGTCACAATTGTTGGACAATTCTGATGGTGGATCTTCTTTTTTCAGTTTGCTTGTATTTCTGACTTAAGATTGCTATGCATACTTCTTCTTCTTCTTCTTCTTTCGGCGTTTCCGTTTTCATGGGTCGCCACAGCGAATTGACTTCTTCCACTTGAGTCGGTCACGTGCGTCTTTCTCGGTCAAGCCAAGTTCCCTCATGTCATCTCCCACACAGTCTTTCCATCTCCTCCTTGGCCTTCCCTGCTTTCTCTTGCCAGGCAGCTCCATGTTCAGCACCCGTTTAGCAATGTGATCCTCCTCCCTCCTTTCCACATGTCCATACCACCTTAGCCGTGTCTCTCTCNGTCTAATGGCGTGTCAAAGTATCTGTTATTAGTCCGATCAATCCATGTCTGTCTCTAGTCCATACAGCATCGCAGGCCTTACTACTGTTTTGTATAATTTTCCTTTGACTTTGACCGGTACTCTCCTGTCACACAAAATTCCAGTCGTGCTCCGCCAGTTGCTCCACCCTGCCTGGATTCTTTTCTTCACTTCTTTTGCATACTCTGAATTGCTAATCTGTAAGGTTGGCACTACCTGTTAAGACAAAGTGGCAGTCAATTTTTAGAGACTTAACTGTGAGTTGGCCCAAAATCTCTTGTTATATCTTGAATACTTTACCATTTTCTTCTATAAACACTAGTAAAATTGAAGGACCCAGGTCTGCTTTCAATATAAGAGGACAAGAGCCACTTAAGATGAAGGTGAAATGTGTTTGCTTCGATGATAAAAAGAATTCCTGAATGGTTTAAAAAAAGCCATTGACATAAGGTGAAGCAATATCTTTGATTCTTCTGTTAATTTCAACATTGATAATTTGGCTTTTAAGTTTTAACTTCTTAATAATATTTTGGTTCAAAGGAATGCTACAAGAATTAAATGATATGAATATGAATTAACATAATTCAGCTCCAGGTAACAAAATGTTTCTGTCTTTTTTCCATTTGTGTGTTAGTTACTCTCAGGCTTTGAACAAAAGAAAATGAAAATTGAATAATCAATTCATTAAGTTCCATCCAAAGGATAAGATTTTCTTTCAATAAACTAACTGTTACTTTCCGAGGACCTTTCCCAACGATTAGTGGTATCTGTAGAGGAATTTGTAATTATGACCTCCGCACTGCGCCTTCATAGAGATGCATACGTGAAAGAGGGGACCTCTCACCTACTCTAGAAACCCTCGTTGTACTTATATGGCTGCAGCTGCTACATAAGGACAAAAAGAAGCGAGGGAGAGAGGGAGGGGGTAGTCAAGCAAAGATATGATACTAAGTTGCATTCGCGTATACAAGTCTTTATTATACCCAAGATATTGCAAGCTCTCAGAATCCTTTTGGAGATACTTCAGACTACCGAAGATCCAAAGATTCTATTTGCAATCAAAAATGGTTCCAATTATTCCTTTTCCCAAGTCAAATACAGGCCAAACTACGGATCACCAGGCTGGGAGACCTTAAAAAATAGATAGGCGTCTGACGAGCTGTCTGATGGGGAAGAGGGCCTCTTTGGCCTTGGTTGGCACTCATAAAGAGATAGTCGCAAGAAAATACTAGTGGTTATGTCACCTCATCACCACCTCTATGTTTTTAAAGAAATTTGTGATAGACATTATCTATTGTCACTCTATCTAATACCACTCCCATCACTCTATGGCTCAGTTGGTCTGTTTGATGATGGTTTGAGCCTAGGTAGTGGTTTGGGACATCAATTTCTGGGGGTTTTTTTTAATGAAAATTTCAATCAAACTAATTGCTCCAGTATCCGGCAGATCTTCAATGGTCGAAGAGCACAAAAGTAGCCGGACCCAAAACTGAGTCTACATCCGAGAGTGTAGACTCAAGATGTCTTAGTATTTGCTCTACACAGACCCAGAAACGCCTGCTATCTTCAAAAATACTCTCTTTTTAGCTTTCAGTATTGTCAGAGGTCTTCGTCCAACTTTTCTTTTATGAAAGCTTTTCTCTATACCGACTCTTTTCATATTCTTGTGCTTTGTGAGACAAGCCTCAATGACAGTGTTAGTATTAGTGATCTTCATGTTGTCGGCTATTTACCTTTGTTTCGACTAGACTCTACAATTCATCTTTATGATGTTGCTATCTACACTCGAAAGGACCTTCCAGCTTTTATAATCCAAAAATATGAACATAAAGCTAAGCCTTCTATGTGCTTTGGGTGTTTTTTTTCTCAGGCTACGTATTACCTATTTTTTGTCTCAATCTCCCTCTTCTGACTCTTGCTCAGCTATTGAAACAGTGTTAGACTTAATTGATAAAGCAAGAGACAACCAATACACTCTTTACATTTTTGTCTTTTGGCTACTTTAAAGGTCGTCATATGTCTTGAATAACTCATTTTAACAAAACTAACAGAGCAAGAGAAGTTACTAACAAATTCCCTATTGGTCTTAATCTAATACAGGTTGTTGGTTTTATCACAAGATGTCCTGATTTAGACGAAGCAAAGCCTTATCTTTAGGGTTCCTCTTTGAGTTCTTTGCCTGGGCATTCTACAGGTTCATCTTTTCCTCCTTTTGGATCCTCTATTTGTGTTGTTGTGACTGTAAAGTTTCTGCCAATTTCCCCCTGAATGATACTGGTGTATCTTTTTCTGATTTTCCTTCAAAAACTGATCAGAATTTGGATTCTAACCTCATAAATGCAAGGCTGGTTGCCAAGGTTGTTCATTGGCTTGATTAACCTAAAGCCTCTGATTTAGACTTCTGAAGTTGTCTTGAAACATCGTGTTTCTGAGCTGCGACAATATAACTCACAACCCATTTTGTAAACATCAAGTGCAAGTACTCTTTTATTCTTTTCTTCAAAAATACCCTCACAGGCGTCAGCAATCAACAAAAAAATAAAATACCACTATTTTAAACAGGGCTTTGTTAATAAGCCAGGTGTGTTCTATAGTATTCATAAGGTTTTAATATTTAATGTAGACTCACCTATTTCTTTTTCCAATAGATCTTTTAACTGACTTTATTTTATCACAGTTTAGTGCATTTGATTAAAACTGTACGGGTTCTGTGCTGTAAAAATGTTAAGTAGTAGTAGTAGTAACAATAATGATAATGGATAATAATAATGGATTATTAAAGCAATGAGACTATCAAGTTTCACCAGATCTAATCAAATATATGAAACATAGCATGAATGCATAGCAAACAACAATGATACTTATTTTCTCTTCTGGTTGCATAACAACATATCTTATTAGAATTAAAAATTGAATATTTCAAGGAGACTCATTATCTCCTATTCTATTCTGCCTTTGTACTTAGACTGCCAAGTTGTTTTCAGTCTGCCTCTTTTTGCTCATCCTGTGGTTGGATGCAAGCTGATTTATGTGTCTTGCAAATGTCTCTTGTGGTAGGCGAAGGATATAGCCTACTATTTTCCAACGCGCTTTGGCTATTATTATGTGTAAGCGTTTTTGCCTTCTTCGTTCAAGAACTTCCTTACTCATCATGTGGTCTTTCCATGTCATTCCTAATATACGCGGCAGATTAAGTTGGTGAAACACATCTAATTCTTTGCAATCTTTTTGGTAGACTTGCATGTTTTGCAGGCATATATAGCAGTGGTCGCCAATATCGTCATCTATAGTTCGAGCTTGATCTGAAGTTAGATGTTGTTTGTTTTCCAAATTTTCGCCATGGCTCAGCTAGTCTGGCTTGTATGTCTGATTCAATGTCACCTGTAGATGTTACTATCCTTCCTAGATATGGGAAACTGTACTTCTTCCAGAACAACATGATTAATGGTAACAGGCTGTGATGGGTTTGGGCCCATACGCATGAGGCTTTTTTTGGCTTGATTGATCCTGGGGCCCATCTTTGCACTTTGCTTTTGTAGACTAGATATCATTGCCTGGCATGTATGGTCACTCTCTACCACTAATGCGATGTCACCCACAAAGTCTAAATCTTTTATCTTCTTGTTGTTATGCCCTTGGAATGCCGAAGTCTGGGTTTGCCATGGCTCTGGTAATGAAAACGTCTATTGCTATCACGAAGAGGGATGGCGACGGGATACGTCCTTCCCCAACGCCAGACAAGGTTTCGAATACTTCCGTTTTCCAGGTAGAGGTTTTTACGCTGCACGTCGGATTGTCACAGAGGGCTTTCATTATGTTGATGTATTTCACAGGGATGCTATAATGCTTTTTTTTTATTTTCCAAATTGATTGTCGATGAACACTGTGAAAAACCTTCTTGAAATAGATGAAATTTATGGTCGGCCCTTATGAAATTCCAGGCTCTGTTATTTTATGTTCATCAGTGTGAATATCTGTTCAATGCATGTTCTTTCCTCTCTGAAGCCAACTTGGTGTTCTCTTAGGATGTTCTCGAACCCTGACTGAAGTCTTTTTAGTATTACTTATCTGAAGACGTTTCCTGGGGCTGAAAGAAGGGTAATGCTTCTCCAGTTCTTGCAGTCTTTCAAATCAATATTCTTCAGTAATTTGACAATAAGGTCTTGTCTCAATTTTACCGGAACCTGTTCTTCCTCTAATAGTTCATTGAAGAGAGTAGTTAATTCTGTAAGGAGTGCGTTGCCACCAAGTTTCAGCAGCTTGATGGATTTCACTGCCACTTCTACCTCTCTTCCAGATTTGGGTGACATATCGATTGGCAAAGCGTGTGGTTTGGGTGGGCTATCTTAGATGTATCCTGGAAGTGTTCAACCTATCTGTTAGAATGACGAAACTGTCAGTCATGTTGTATCAGAATGTAAAACGTTGATTCAAGTTGAGTACAAAAAAGTAAGGCATGATAAAGTTGGTGCTTTACTGGCGCTTGTGTCAAAAATGGATTTCCTATCACTGCAAAGAGCTATGAACATTTTGTGGATAAAGAAATGGCTGTCTTAAGAAATGGAAAGGTCAAAGTGGGGCTTATTCATTCAAACATAACAAACTGGAGAAGAAAAGAAGGACCTGCTACACTATCGACGGGACATACCCTTTCAATACAAAGGTTGAAAAGGAAGAGGAAAAGTTTGAGCATTATCCAAATCCTACGTAGGAATTCCTAACGTTTTGGAACACAGAAATAACATTATAATAACAGTATATTAATTGTCATTGGCGCTTTAGGGATTTGTCGCAAAGAATATCGTAGAATATCTTGAAAAGATTGACTTCAAACCAGAATTAGATCCTCTGGAGAAACCTTGTTTGTTGGGTACTGCCAGGATAGTTAACAAGTTTTGGACTACAACAAATAGGTAGGAATAGAACACTAGGAGACAAAGAAAGTTGTATCGACAAGGAAAACTTAAGATCCACTATCTTGCCACCGAAAATATCTTGATAATTATTAATTTTTTAATTAATAATGAATATAATTACAATTATTTATTTATTAATTTGTAATTCATTTCTAATTTTCTGTGTGCAATCAACAATTATTGATCACACACAGAAAATTCTTACGAAAACAGAATTTTACTTCAGACTGGCAAAGGTTGAAACAATATCAAATCCACAATATTTTATTGTATATATGTATGTATGTATGTATGTATTATGTATGTATGTATGTATGTATGTATGTATGTATTGACTCCGTCGATCAAAAGGCCATTGGAGATGCTGATGTATTATTAATCTATGATTTGATACGGTCTTATGCAGAAATGAAAGCGGAAACTTATGTACGTAAGGAAGTTTTGTAGTCAATCATTCACTTTTGTATGCAAGTATGAGCATTTTCACATGCAAGAGGTGCAGTTCAAAGCTCTAAAGAAAAATAAGAATAAGGTAAAGTCACTCCTAAAGAAAATTAGCCGAAGATGCAAGCAGGGTAGAAACAATATTCAAGAAATTTTTAGAGTTAAAATAAATTGTTTGTTGGTTAATAAAACGTTTTAACCATATTAACTATGTTTTAAATAACCTATTTTGAAAATAAATAAATACGAAACATTACAAACGGTGATTTATCTACAGTTCTTTTGATTAGACAGCTCTATTACAGGTGGTGTATTATTTAGTATATAATATAATATATAATGGCCGGGTTTAAGTATAACAAGTCATGTTGTCTTAACCATTTGTAACTGGTACTTTACTGTAATTAATACTATTTATGCTTTAAAAAATATGCCAGTCAAATCTGCACACTTGGTTAACACAGCAAGATAAATCAAAGATAAACTTTTTATTTATTTTGTACATGTGTATGTAACTATTTTATAAAACTCATATTTTTTTAGCATTTAAAACACATGATAAACACGACGCTTTGATACAAATTCCTAACAACTGCAAGCTTGGTTCTGTTGTGCACGGTAGCAGTCACGTGGCAGGGCAATAACAACAAGCAAGATATGTCCGTTCGATCCTTGCCGGTTTTCATAAAGAGTCCTTCTCTACTAACTAACCTTGCTGTGATAGAAAAAGAATATTCTATGCTGTGATAGGATAGTTGTTACAAGAACAAGGGACTGACGCAGAATCCAGACATTGTAGGAATGCCCCCAGCTTGTTTCCCTGAACTCGCAGACATCTAATGACAACATGACCAGCCTAACCACATTTGAAACGTCAAGATTTTTGAGTCAGCAACAACAAAGCCTTACGATCGGTTCTTCTTTCTCCTAAAAATAACAAACTCGCGTACTATTTTAGTTATCACAGTGGGAAAACAAACCACATCCTCTCCAGTAGTCTCAGCTTCAGTTAGCACCTTGGCCTTGTTTGCTAATTGGACATCAAATGCATCTAACATCTACCGTAGCTGAACATGTATTCATCCAGACAAAGCTGTAACGAAGGCGACTCCAGGCAAAGATATTCCTGCTAAATCACACAAGCATTAAATCTTCTTCTTTGACTTTCGGCTGCTCCCGTTAGGGGTCACTACAGTGGATCAGTCTTCTCCATTTTCCACGGCCTTCTGCATCCTTCTTTTGCACTCTTGCTGCTCTCATGTTTTCTGCTATCGCATCCATGCATCTCCTCGTTAGTTTTCCTCGTTTTCTTCTTCCTGGCACATGCATGTTCAACATTTTCCTACCAACATATTCTTCTTCTCTCCTAACCACATGTTCAAACCACCTGCGTCTTGCTTCTCCTTGCTTGTCTCTCAATCACCAATAAGAGCCGTACCCCTTTTCTGTTCATTCCGAATCCTGTCTAGCCATTGAACCACGTGTGACCACCGAACCATCCAAAGTTCTGCAATTTCAAACTCTTTTTCCTGCTTTTGGGTTGTTGCCACTGTTTCACGTCCAAACAGTAATACTGGTCTTACTGCTGTCGTGTATATATTTCCTTTTACTTCAGGAGATAGCCTTCTGTCGCACAGCACTCTCGTTACTTTTGTCCATCTACTCCATCCAGCCTGTACTTGTTTTCTCATCTCCCTGTTGCAGTCTCCGTCACTCTGCACGGTGGAGCCTTGGTATTTGAGGTTTCAAAAATTTTTACTTCCATTCCTTTCATTCGAATTTCATCCTCCTCTCTCCCGTTCAAGACCAGGTATTCCGTTTTCGCTCTTCTTACTTTCGTTCCTCTCTTCTACAGGGCGTCGCACCATTTTTCCAGTTCTTTCTCTGCACCATTTCCTGTTTCACTGCACAGCTCAATGTCATCCGCAAACAGCATGCTCCATGGTGCCTTTTTCTTACCTCCTCTGTCAGCGTGTCCATGACTATGGCAAACAAGAAGTGGCGTAGAGCTGATCCTTGGTGCAGACCGACCATAACTTCGAACCTTTCAGTCAATCGTGCAACACTTCGCACGGCTGTCATACTATCCTTATACATTTCCTGTGCCACGTTCACATACTTTTCTGTTGCTCCTGATTTCCTCATGCAATGCCACAGTTCTTCTCTTGGTACCCTATCATATGCCTTCTCTAAGTCAAGAAACACATAATGCAGTTCTTTTTGTCCTTCCCTATACTTCTCCATTAGCACACACAGAGAAAATAACGCATCGGTTGTGCCTTTCTCTGGCATAAAGCCGAAGTGTTTCTCGCATATTCTGACCTCCTGTCTCAGCCTTGCATCCAGCACCCTTTCCCACAGTTTCACTGTATGACACATCAGCTTGATTCTTCTGTAATACTCGCACTCTTGCGCATCACCCTTGTGCTTATACACAGGTATGAGCTTACTTCTCCTCCATCATCTGGCATTCTCTCACACACAAGAATCTGGTTGAAGAGTTTTGTGAGTACTTCTAAACCCTGTCTGCCAAGACATTTCCAAGCTTCAATGGGGATGTTATCAGGGCCAACTGCTTTTCCATTTTTCATTATTTTCAATGCCTTCTTTACTACACTTTTGTCTACCTGCACAACGTCATGATCTGTCCTACTTGCTTCTTCTTCCCTTGGCTCTTTGGGGTTCTCTGTGTTCATGAGACTTTCAAATAATTTTTCCACCTTTTCTATACTTCATGCTTCTCTGTCAGCAGCCTTCCATCATCATCCTTGATGACCCTAACATGCTAAATGTCCTTTGATGCTCTGTCCTTTTGCTTCGCTATCCTATACAAGTCCTTTTTACCTTCTTTTGTGTTTAACCTCTGGTAAAGGTCACTGTATGCTTTTTTTTTGGCCCTGGCTACCACTTGTTTAGCTTCCTTCCGGCTTGCTTTACAAACTCTTATATCTTCCTCACTGCTTGAATTATCATATCTTTTCTTTGTATCCTTATTCTTTTTATGCTTATCTGCACAGCATCATTCCACCACCAATGTCTCTCTATCCTGCTTCCCTCCACTTCTAGTCACTCCCAGAACTGTTTTGGCTTTTTCTCGTATTTTCTCTGTAATGGGTGACCAGTTTCAAGTACAAAATCACACAAGCATTAAATATATCCAATAAATAAGCATACACATGTTCTCTTTTCGTAAGAATACGATGCTTTTATTTATCAAATGCAGCAAATTTCCATGATGAGAACCGCTGTAGAAGAACATCTGTAACACAGGTTAAGTCCCTCTTATTCTCCTTGGATATTTTATTTAATACTGAAAACCTCAACCAACGTAAAAGCAAGAAAACTCTAAAAATTTTGTCAAAGCCTGAATACCTTTTTAAAGTTGTGATTGCAATAAAGTTGTAAGAGCTTACAACATTAGTTAACGTTAAATTAACTCAGAACGAAATGAAAAGGAACCAATGGCACTAGCTTCTGTAGTTTTTTGATAAAGAAGATGCAGCGGGGGCATTTTATCTCTCAGATAAAGACAGAGATTACAAAATTGGTGTAGAATTATAAAGGACTGATTTTGTTGTACTTATTTTCTATCAGAAACAAAATAATATTTGATTTAAAATGAGCGGCTGCTTCTTTCAAAGGCCGCAAAAATGTGTTTAAATTTTGAATAAACGCCTTGGTGTTGATTAAGTGAAATACCGTAGCTCAAAGATTTTCTTTTTCTTTTGATTGACGCGTTTGAAGTTTGCCATACAATAATAAAAGTCGCTAATGCTTGCATGCTCATAAGCTTTCCTCCAGATCATCGAAATGCCGGGTGTCATAGATTTCCTTGTCTCCTTTGTTCATTGACGCAAATGTTCAAGACAAGGATTGTAAACAAGACGTGGAGGTCTGTTCTTTTCTTGATTACCAAGTTTAATTCCAAAATAAGCGTGGTGAGCCTTTTAGACTGACGGAACCACAGGTCTGATTTTGTCTGACGTTGTCTGATTTTGTCTGACGTTGTCTGGAATTCTATATTCTCCACCGAAAAAATGTCTTCTTTCCTTGCACACAACCTTCAGGTCATACACGTTGTTCTAAAATCAAAAGCTGTTATGCTTTCAAGGTGCGACAAAAATAAAATCATAGCTAGTTAAAACCACCCACGAAAAACGAAAGCTAATTTCATATCCTTGCAAACACAATTATTATATTGGCAATGACACACTGAAGCCCACTGGACAAAAAGGACTTTCTAAAGTTTAGTTTTGTTTCATTCGATAAGGGCTACGCCTACTCAAGTAAGTAGTAATAAGATCATTCTCATTAAAAAAATTCTCACTGACAAATAATAATTAATTTTTATATCTGTACTCAAGGTTTACAGTTCTTTTGTTGTTTTGTTTCATTTAATAAGGTTTCTGCCTACTTATGTAAAGAGCAAGGCAATTAATTAATTTTTATAATCTATGCTAATTGATAGCGGTTCTGGAGATGTTTTGCTTTATTAGACATCCAAAGGTTAAGCGTACTCAGACAAATTTATTCAAGCACTAGTCAAAAGCGTTCTCAAGAACAATTTGCTGGAATTAGAATAACCCCAATAACCCATTCCAAACCAATGTTGGTTCGTTTCTCGGTTGGATTTTTGGTCAATGTTACGGGAAAATACTTTACTTTGCTTAAAATAGTCATTTTCTGAGAAAAGAAAACCAGAGATAACCAGGCAAGACGAGTGTCATCCATAATTCAGCCGTCTGAAATTTCTTGGAATCAACTTTAAGGTTGGTTGTGTAAAAAATGTTTGTTGGCTTGTGTTTTTATTTACAGCTGTACAAATTATCCTGTATAAAAGTGAAATACGTCAATAATAATAATAATAATAATAATAATAATAATAATAATATCACCCGAAGTCAGACGTAGACCGCCTGTACGTCCCCAGAATTAAAGGAGGTAGGGGGATGATTCAGTTGGAATTATCGTATAAAACATCGACAATTGGTCTCTTGCAGTATCTAGATCTAAGCAATGATTGGATGCTTCGATTAGTTAGAGTACACGAAAACTCTAAAAGATTACACTCTGTAGTGAAAGAATCAGCTAAAATTTCGCACGAATTAGGTATCGAAAACGAAAACATCGAACATGTATCACCAACAATAGCCGCAAAGCATAGAAAGCAAAAAGCTAAGAAAATTGGACAAGATAAACTCCAATCTAGGTGGCATGAAAAACCTCTCCACGGACAATTCGCAGCTCGAAGCAAACAAGCTGATGTAGATGAAA
>RDPX01000019.1:5501958-5539131 GCA_003991215.1 Morbakka virulenta
ATCATTGTTTTTAAGTCTACTATGCTTGTGAACACGTCATTTATTTTTTTCCTGTCGGAAGAACAGGATGTACTTTGTATGGTGATTTGTGTGGTGTCTTCCAGTTTATTTCTCACAATCTTCCATTGTGAGTTAGATTACGGAAAGAATAAAATGTCCTAGATCAGGCTTGATTTCAGATTTCTTTTGAAAAGAATACATCCAAAGACTATAATTGTTGGAATTGCATATATTTCACGGTTTTTCTCTGAGAAAGGAATTCTTTAATCTGGGTTCATTTCGGCGTTAGATATGTAATTCAAAATTTAAATCATTCATTTAGATTATTTTTTTTAAAAGATTAAATAAGCAGTTGTCCTTCTTATCGAAGTTTCCTAATTATATATATATATATAACGAATGTTTATAAAGGAAGGTTTTGTCAAAAATTAGAAAAACATATGTTTAGAAAAAAAAATTATGTTTTCCAGAGTCATTTTGAAATGTGAAAAGAAAACCCAAAAACTCCAAAACAACAGTAAATACTTAAATAATAATAATAATAATAATAATAATAATAATAATAATAATAATAATAACGAAAACTTAAATTTCAAAATAATAAAAACAATAACTTCCAATTTCACTCACCCTAGCCTACTGGTAGTAGCCCGGTGTTTGATCTTAACTTACTACTCAAATAATAATAATGAAAATAGTTTAAAACGATGTAAAAATTCTTTCTGTTGGGTCGATTTAGCAAGACAAACTTGTCTAGGCAATTCAATGAAAGTTTTTGCTCTGTTAAAATGAAAGCTCTTTTTAAAAGATCCTAACTTTGCTTTAGATAGTGTTAGCAAACTTTCTTTGTTTCTCGTTTTACTGTTTATCTTTCTGAAATGTCAATTAAAATGTTCATGTTTTAAGCAATTTAATAGTCTGAAAACGTTAAGGGAAAGCCATTTCATCATAATATTTTCAACAGATGGCAAGTTTATGTCACTGTTTTTAGAACTAATTTTCTTGTACTTTTAGTCAAGTTGTTAGCTAGAGTCCAGCAGGATGTGAACAGCGGTAAGATGAGGGAAGTGTAGATCTTTAGTGAGGCTCTACAGTTTAACTTGTTTCTGAGTAGAATAATTTTTTTACTGTAAACTTGGGTTGCAAAAGTGAAGGTTTTCTGGAAGTGAACTTCAAGGTTTGTCAATACGGATAAAAAGAGTAATTAAATACCTGTTAATACCTGAAATAAAAATTGTCTATATGGACCATTAGAGCAATGTCATTTTTAGAATTTTGACTACAAAAGGGAGTAAAGGGTATTTCAAAAATCTAAAATTGAAAATGTTCTAACAATACCAGGTTAACCAAATACACATGTACATCCAACTACACATAGATGCAAGCATGTTTGAAAAGTAATAAAAAATTATACTTGCAACTAGATCAAATCACTGTTCTCTGTAAATGCAGCATTTGAAATGAGTACTGGCTTGAGCGAACGGCACAGAAATCGCATTTTTCCTATTGAGAAACAAATAATGTTGACTGGCGGCACGATTAATAATATAAAAGAATAAGGAATAACGCCACACAAATAGAAACAGAAGATTTAAGACAAAAATAAACGATAGTAAGAACAAGTTTCGCTGTCTTCAGTATTTTGTGGTGCCCAAACAAATGGTATTGAAGCCAAAACTGATACTAGCATCTTAAACTGACACTAAATTCCACAATATTTTAAACCTTTAGTACAAAACTACCGTTAAAAGTACCTAAAGCGAGCAGCTTGCGTTTTATGGCTTATTGTTTGTGATTAAGGTTATTCTGTTTTATTGTGATATGAAATAGATTTTTTACTAAATGTACCTTGCAGGAGAAGGAAACCTATCCTATATGACGTACATCTTCTTAATGAACAAATACTACAGACATTAGCCTAATAAGAGCTAGTTTCCCAGATATGATCACATAAAAATATCATAGTGCTCGCCTTTCGTTGTTGTTACCAACCATTTTGTGTTTCAGGACAGATCTACTCTTTGCACCTTCTGCCAGACACATTGAAATAAATCCAATTGTAGGTTTTCTTTTCTGGGAATACCACCTAAAATTTAAAAGTAAATATGTATTGAATTTTCCAAGTTGTCGGCCTCCTATAAAGCAGGAAATAATTGTTAATAGTTGTACTATTTATCGAATAACTATGTGCATTAGATTAGAAAGAGCAAAAAAGCACTTTACTTTTGTGATGTGAAGAAGTAAAGATCTTAAAATTGAAAGTTTTTCTTGCTCTTCAAGAATAATTAGTTTAAGCTCAAAAACCTTTATTGATATCATTCCCTGTTTACTTTCTTTTAAAACCTCTTTTGAAAGATAACTAAAAGAAAGCTATTTCCCTTTATCTAGATAATCGGTAATTTATCCTTCCTCCAAATCGTTTGTTTGAACAAATAAAAAGATCAATTATGGTCGACGAAGCCATAAATAGGAGTTACTGCTCTATATCAGCTTTGGCTATAAGTAGTCAGGGGGTATAATGCACTTGAAGAACCAATTTGGTAGGATGAGATCGACATGAAACCAGGCTTGCTAAAGAGTTACAGGCATTTGATTTCATATAACATCAAGAACTAGGTTCTATCATGAGGGGTGGGTAGTTACAGAAAACAAGGATGGTTTTTTCATTACCACAGAGCGAAGTTGAACTGACTATTGCATCTTTCAGGATAACTATCGGCTGACCATATATCTTTTTAATGAAGAATTAATTTTACATTTGAGACAAAGGCTATTAGATTGTTGGCTCAACCGTCATTGCTTTCTTTGTGTCCATTCTGCTTTATGTATTAATTTTTATTTTTTATAGGCATTTTTGACTATTGAGTTCAGTTGTTACAAATTACTTCTGCAATCAATGCCAAATCTACCCATGTAATGGTATTTATGTCAGGCCACTTTAATACTGAGCTACGATTGCTCTTAATTGATAAATTAAAATATTGAGGAGGAAATATGACTTTTATTATTGTACATTTATATTTATAGAATGTAACCGATTCTAAGTTGGGAGACAGAAAAGTAAATTTATTCCTAGCTTTGTTCCAGTAAAAGTTTTTGCTGACACCGTTCTAGTAGAATAGCGGAAGCAACGACGACAGTCACCTGTGTATTTATTAGCAAGTTTATCCATAATGAAAATTTTCCTGATTATATTCTATCATTCAGCAAAAATTAGAAGCCATGTCCTGCCCTTATGGCCCTGGCCTTGATAATAGAATGAAATAACAATATATATCAGATGAAATAATACCATGCACGTGTATTATACTTTATATTTAATGTATTTGTACCATAAGTACCACATTATAATTCTCACTAGCTCCTTAAAGTAGAAAGTCAGGGTCACACGAATTTCTCGTCAATTAAGTTTTGCAGTGAGAGCCAAAGGAATGTAATACCCTGATTACTTATACTACAGAAAATATGTTGACAACAAATCTTCAAAAATTAAAAATAGCAAAAAGTGCCAAAGATTTAAAAGGTATCCAGCTGGCTGGTCCTTTACATTTTTAAGCTACCCGACTAATCAACAAGAACGTACTCCACAAGCCGAAAGGGTAACTGATGAACAAAACAATTCTCTCTACATAATGCAAAGTACCTAAGACACAATACGTTTTAAAGAAAACTATAAAGGAGACTAGACTCAACATTTTATCCTTTAATTGTGTCGCAAACCGGCTCCATCAAAGATAACTGTTGTTGTTGCTGTTCTCGTTCTCGTTCTCGTTCTCGTTCTCGTTCTCGTTCTCGTTCTCGTTCTCGTTCTCGTTCTCGTTCTCGTTCTTGTTCTTGTTCTTGCAAGTGCTGGTGGTGTTAGTGGTAGTGGTGACTAGACAATATGTTAAATTTTAAAGAAAAATACTCTATTTGAGTGATCTGCAATGCCAGTATTTCTGGGTTTCACATGGTATTGCTAAGTACCTTAAGACCAAACTTCAGCTTTCCTTGTTACAAAGTTAAATACATTTCTCAATTGTGTTTTTCAATCCTTAAGAACTGCTCCACATTCACCTTTTTTTCAGACTTAGTAACCGTCTTGACAGTGATAAAAAAAACAACAAAAAAGTAATGCCTATATTAAGCACAAGACTGCAAGGTATCCTGATAATTAATTTAAGGTACCTGGTTTAATCCATTTCCGACTTAAAGGTCACTATCCTTAGGGTTAGGGCCACTATCCAAAGTAATCTATTTCAGTCGTTGTGGCTTCCCAGGTGGTCATATTGAAAAACAATATAGCTCATGCCCAGTGCAGGGCTGCAAAGTACCTTGGCACTATAGTTCAGTTTTAGTCTTAGCCTGGTTAAATGTATTTTTAGATTTAAGTTATCTATGTATGTAAACAAACCTACGGTTCCCTCATTGGCTTCGGTGACACCCCGCAATCAAATAATTAAATTACATAACTCGCGTTCAGCGAAGGGTTTCAAGACTCCTAATGATAAATTTGACCTTGCTACATTATACATAAACACATAAAGGTGCGTGCACAGACACAGAAATGTGTAGCTCAGAGAATCCCTCAGATTAATTTTTGCTAGGATGAATCGATTTGGAAAGGATTTAAAGCAGAGTTGTACAGTCAACATTTATTCCCTTTTTTATATTTTTTTACTTGAAATAATTTGGATTCAGAAATATCTTTTTATACCAAAACCTCTATTTTCTGATTAGCATTTTGTCCTTGTATCAGAGTGGGTCTTCTTCTTTTAGGAAATTGATGGTTGGGTACAGCTGATATACACAACCTCTTTTTACTGACCAGGTCAAATTTTGAAGAAAATGATGCTATCTGCTGTCTTCTATACTTTTCTTTAGTTTCTATTTTGAAAAATAGGCATTTTTTTAAACGTAGAGCTTCAGTTTTAACTATACGTTGCACGATCTTACCCTCCAAATAGTTCTTTTCTAAAAAATTAAAATTTAAGGTTGGTTCTCAAACTAATATTTGGCCTCCTTGTGACTTTTTGAATCGTCAATCAATACAATAAAATTTGAGCTTGAACCCCTTATTGGAAAATTTTGTAACCTTGTAAACAGTCTTTGATTCTTGTCAGGAAGGTGATTCAGTCAACCAATTGCTCGCTGAAACAAAAGCGCCTCAAAAGGGAACAACCGTGGCCTGCAAACGAAAAAGACGAAGAGGATATCGATGAAAAAGTTTTCATTAAAATCTTTGCAAACCATTCTTTGTGTTTGTCACTAAGATTGCTACATGATTTTATTTTCTATGTGTCATTCATTAATGTTTAATATAATGCTAACTTCTACGGGTAGTTTATCAATAAGGTCTTTTGATAAAATTATATCAACTTTTGGGGTTTGTTGAAAAATAATGGCTGTCGATATCATTACATGCCGAGGAAGGATTTCAAGTGCAGTTTAAAATTTGTTTTATTTAAGATAGGATTTTTCGACTGTCAACTATGTACAGGATGACTGCAGGTTGTCATCCATTTTAATACATACATGACGTATTATATTCATGTGCTCATATTTCAAAAATATGTTTACCAAATAGCAAATTTCCCTCTTTATATCAGAAAATGTTTGTCAGGGCCCCGGGTAACTGTATTACTGAAATTTTCAGGCTCACAATATAAATAGTTTGAACTTGTTTGTCTCCTGTGGCTACCTTAAATTCAGAGGTCAAGATTCAAAAGCAAAAAATTCTGTACTCTCCTAGTAAATAAGGAAAAAAACGTCCTTAAAATTACTACTTTTTAAGGTGACTCATTTGGTCAAGATAAGTGGAATTCTATTTTTTGTGAAGGTATTTTCAGAACGTAAAAGTCTGCAGATTAAATCTAAAATGGTTCACACAACATATCACAATCAACTAGTTGACTCAAGTGGAAAGAAAAATTTAGTTTACTGAGTCCATTTTGTGAGCTTCAGATAGGAATTAAGTATTGTAAATAAATATGATTTTAAGTTGTTTTAGTTATGCATTTTATTCTGTAAGATAACTATTGAGAAAACATACGTCTGATTCTGATCACCATTATCTCAACAATCTCAACATGATCTGAAAATATCTTTCAGTCAGTCTGTGTTACGCACAAAGAACTTTTCTTTTATGTGCGAGCTGGAAATTACGAAATAATTTCAATGCGGGTATTAAGCTCCAATATATATGCAAATATTAGCCCACATCAAAGGATCAGTTTACCTTAATTATCATACTTTCAAGATCCTGTTTGAATCCTAACAAATTGTTGAGAAAACTGGAACTGATTTGTGAGGATTGATCGCAACACATAACTGTTTCTATTACGTATAAGAATGTCCAGATTAGTTAATTGGCTGATTTATCATCATAAGGGTAAAAATACAAAGCAAAGTGTACTACAATACATTCATGCTTTGGCATATTTCCAGACTGAAAGAAAACTAAACCTGAATCTTCGTATCAATGTAGTACTCAAACATACAACGTTTTAATTAAATAATGAAAAAAGCCAGATGTGATAAGATTTTCGTATTTCATCACTTTCAATAAGATCTACAATGTTTTTTTAGACAATTTTCAATCAGTATATTAAACTTGCAGAGGAAGATACAACTAAACAATAACGAAAACGCTATTGAAGTGTTAGTGGGTAAAACCTGGGTGGCATCTTAATCATTTTGCTCAGTCTTGTTCAATAACGACGATCTATTCACTGTTGGAGAATTTTGAGAAGATTCTTCTGGACAGAAACAAGAAGAACGTAGTGATAAGGTACACCCCCGAGACGTAATTTAGGGTAAAAACAGGAGTGGAAAACGAGAGTGATTATTCTGGTCAAAGACCTTAAGATGAGACATTCAAAAGCGACTATTACTTGGGGTAAATTCCATGAGCGATTAAATAATATTGCTATTAAGATATTCTTGAAACTAAAGACAAATGAACCTCTTTCCATGAGTTTGGTTACAGTAACCACCCGAGTACTTAATAAAATAACAGGTGTGATATCAAGCAAAATTTAACTTTCTGAGTTTTTATTTGCAATATTTGTAAAGCATCAAATTTTGAGTCAAAGGACTTTGAAAAAGCTATCAGACATTTAGAAATATCAAATAAATTACCTCGAAGCGTTTGTTTAGACATACAAATCTTGTGAAGTTAATTTAATTGTTGGTTTCTATGTCTATACTTAGGATTTTAGATATCCTGTTTGGACTAAGATGTACAGTTGCATCATTTCTGTCTCCAGACATGTCATATGGACTTTAAAACATAAAGGGAGCCAAAAGAGGTCCTTTCTGGAGCTTTCTCATCATACATAAATTTATTGTGCAATGATAGCAAATTTGTGTAGCGAAAAAAACCAGTGTGCAGTGAGAAAGCCATTTAAGGAAATAATTTTTAATTTTTAGAAACATAAACATGGAAATTCTTTATGTATTTTCCAAGCGCTACTCTATTCCTTTCATTTGAAAATGTTAATTGCCAATGTGAACACTTGGTCATGTCAAACAAATGTTGTACTTCTCTTTTGTTGAAAAAGATGTTCTTTTGATTCCGTTATTTTTAGTTTCCAAATTTTTACAACTGATACCTAATGTTTCTCATTTCACAGCTACACGTGACACACTATAACAACTATCGTTGAACCTAAAGGGTAACTTCTGTTCAGTGCTTTTTGTAGCGAGCGCGAGTTTTTGCGATCTGCTGCTGTTTCAATTTCCATTTATGGACTTCAAGCCTTTAAGTTTGGCGCCAATAGTTTAGGAATGCAATCAAAATGGCTACTGTAAATAATACAACTATTATCTTGAGGAGAATTAGGCTTTGCTTCTTTTGCATCTTGGTCTTTGATTTAAAATGACGGTCAGAAATATAAGAAGTTTTAGATACGAAAGATTTTTGCAGAAAGGGAGGAGAAAAGTGAATTGTTTCAGTCTACAAGAGACATGGGGCTCTTTGATCACGCGTACTTTTTCAAAAGGTTTCAGATGAGCTCTATAATATTGGAGAGCCTTTTGTCTTGGGTAGCCCCTTTGATACAATAATATTCTTTACGAAGTGTAGCTTCACTAGCAGAGGGACTGTGTAACCCTGCGACACGTGCACTAGAGATGCACATGTTACAATCGCAGCAAGCTACTAAATCTGTCCCTCCGTCGTTGGACGGATTTTAAAAGCAACTATTGCGGTTATTTTTAATGTATTGAATGAAAGGCAGTATTTAATTCCCCAAAATAAGCAAGAGGCCTAGTTGAAGATAGCTTCTGGGTTTGAAACAAAATGGAACTTTCCACATTGTAACGGTGCCATCGATGGAAAACATATCATTATTCAAGAACCATCAAGGAGCATATCAGACTTTAGATTACAAAAAGACACATTGCATATCATAACTTGCAGTTTGTGATACGAACTACTTCTTGAAGACAACATGAGGCACTTGACACTTTAAAAAAATTTTCTTTAGTTTCCATTGAACACGATGCCTTTACCTTAAAAACGTACATGATGATGACATCATGTACGTTATCGTCTACGATGGTATTAATTTTGACCAAGCCAAGATTATTTACAAATATAGGGTTTCGCGTGCTCAAAGGTATTTGAAAATTCATTTGTCATTTTGCCAAACAGACTCTGCATACTGAGAAGAACCAAAAATTGCAAATGTTGAAACTGTTTGAAATATCGTCAAAGCCACATTGGCATTCCACAATGTTTTGATATAAGATGTATCCACTAATGGTGTATTTGTATATTAAACTATATGTGATTACGAAACTATACAGATTATTACACATTGCAAGGTATCAAAACAGGTCAGTGGAGATATTAAGTTGAAAATGCAGCTGACGTAAAAAGCTTAATAATTGATCTGGAGGCTCAAACCATCAAGCTCATTTCAAAATTTGCTTCTTTGTCACTGTTTGTTTGAGTCTGCAGACCGAAATTTCCAACAAGCAGATTTATCTGCAGATAGAAATTGCAAGAAGCCAGCAAGCTTTTTGACATTTTGCGTTCAAGAAATATCTTGCCAGCATGAAAGTCGTCTTTCGCTACCCAATACTTCCTGTTGCTTTTAAAAACTTGTAAAGTAGCTCCAAACCTACTAATCCNCCACTAATGTGTATTGTATATTAAACTATATGTGATTACGAAACTATACAGATTATTACACATTGCAAGGTATCAAAACAGGTCAGTGGAGATATTAAGTTGAAAATGCAGCTGACGTAAAAAGCTTAATAATTGATCTGGAGGCTCAAACTATCAAGCTCATTTCAAAATTTGCTTTTTTGTCACTGTTTGTTTGAGTCTGCAGACCGAAATTTCCAACAAGCAGATTTATCTGCAGATAGAAATTGCAAGAAGCCAGCAAGCTTTTTGACATTTTGCGTTCAAGAAATATCTTGCCAGCATGAAAGTCAGCTCCAAACCTACTAATCCGTGTTGACAATTAAGTTGAGGTGTCAGTGATTGGGACATGAGGTCAGTCAGTTTTTCAATTCTCTAGGTCAAATACAGATGCTCAGATTGTACTGGAGTTTTTCAACAGTGCTTGTTATTAAAAGCTCAACGAGTCTGAATATTTCATCCTTATGAGCTAAATTACCATCACTGCCTATTTTTAGTTAAATATCAAAGCAGCTCTAGTACTCCTGACCCGGTAAGGTAAGGTAATTATAACGTCGCAGCATTTTAGGCCAGTCGCTTTCGCTTAAGACTTTTTATATGCTTTTGGCAATAACACTTTCTCTAATGTTGATAAACTTTTTCAAATTCTACTTAACACTCCACAGACGTCAGTGTCAATTGGTTGATCACCTCTTTCTTTTAAACATGTAAGGGGAAGTGAAAGCTTCAAATTGGCAGGGGATCGGCATTTGCACTTTCCTCACTTGCATTTAAAAGGATCAAGTAATGAGCTGGGTAGGGATATAAATTTTTTTAGTTTTCAAAGAAATTAAAAATCGCCGTCTGTTCTAATATGTAAAACGTCTATGTGATCTATTGGTTTATTTGCAGAGTTTTGAAAAAATTTCGATATCTGAAAGATTGACATCAATCATAAGTATCTAAGGAGGTGACTTGGTATCAAATAGGAACTTCCAGTAAAACATTCTTTGTACCTGAGTTACCTAATGAAAATAATCCTCACCAGCATCAGCATCACCATTTTTAACTGATAAATCTTTCCTTGCAGATCTTCAAAGGTGCTAAAACAACATTTCCAGTACTACTTTGTTTCCTTAAGACTCGATTCCCTTTAGTTAATATGATATCTTACATAATGAGTTCTTTCCACAAAAGATGTAGGCATATGTAAAATTTTTCTTTACCCAGTCACATATTTCTGCCTAGGAATGGATTGTTTTCGTGATAATATGAAAAGTACTTTTAAAATTCTAAGTATTTTAATTTTCTCATAATCTGAAAAGTATTTTTTAGGAATTTAATTTTCAGTGATCCTGTCTTTTAGCTATAGCCTTCTGATATTGATCAACTACAAATATTCTTTTGTAGTCAATCAAGGTGACAGTTAGCACAATTAATAATATTTAATTGACATCTATTTTATGACAGAACCTACATGTGATATCGGATATTGAACAATTTAGGTCCACAATAGATTTTGCTGTACAAAATATGAAAAATATGGCAGAACTTTTTTTCTTTGTTATAAAGTAATCAAAGTAATCTGACAAGATGAAAAAAACAATGAATGACAAATATTGATTTTGTAGGGCTAACAGTAAACCTTTAATCACTGAGATGTATTTAAAAGCCAACGCGAACGAGGTTTCTTGTAATATAGATGATGGGTGATAAATCATTAGCATTTGCTTTTAAGGGTAGATAGAAAAGGGAAAAGAATAAACACATAGAAAATATTGAAAGCAAGGGAACATTAACAGAACTAAAGAGAGTGAGAAGAGAGAAAAGGAAAGGGAGAACAGAATTCAAACATGGAAGTATAGAAGTACTTGAGAAGTTATTCCCGATGTAGCGTGGTTACTCAAAGGAGAGGTTTTGGTAGATCATGTGAAAAGAAGTCAACCAGTAAATGGATTTTTAAAGCCTGGGTTCCTGTTGCCGTGTGAATGAAAGACTAGTTATGAAAGAATAAGAGCAAAGGCTGGTAAATACCTGAAAACATGGCGTGAGAGTGGCCTATGAATCAACTTGTTAAGGTCCTTCACATAGTTTTTTTACATATGAACTACACTTTTCTGAAGAAGCTTCAATGTGTTAGCAATATTGTTGGACTCTTGTATTCATAAGATTTGCAGTAAAAGCCGAATGCCTAAATGAAAACAAAGTTTCCAAGTTACAATGTGCTATTCTTACAAAATATGCTGTAATGAAGATACTCATTTTCTACAATAGGCTAGCCCTGGATATTTTACTACAAATACAGTTTGTACAAATTTGAAGTATTTTGTTTTGTCCTTTTCTTCCTAACGACAGCAATGGTCTTACTTCTAAATATATCTTCTTTGATTTTTAAAAGCGGTTGCTCATTCCAAGCTGTAAATTCCGTTCTCTATGTTTCGCCAGCCACCGACCCTGCTGTTAAAGAGTCACAATGGTAATTTGTCATTCAAGCAGAGCAGCGAAAACAGCTTTTAGTTTCATAATCCTCTTTGCCTGCTTAATCGAGACATCCAACGCTGAGGCATTGATCCAAGAATATCTTGAATGCGGTCGCTTTGATTTTGCAAGCAACATCTTTGTCAAAATGTTATTACATCACTAAGACAGGAGTTTTTGGATATTCTGACGACACCTGTATTTCGGTACGGTAGTTTAAATTTAGTCTCATCAAAACCAGAGCTTGGGGGTCTACTATATCCACCCTAAAGCATTTATCTTAAACGTTTCATTCAACAGGTTTCTAATTTTTCAGCGGACTCTTCATTTTTAAACCTTATAATTTCTGTAAGAGGCACAATAGGGCACATATCTCAATCAGTTTCATTCTTATTGTAATGTCCTCTTTATGATCTATGAGTACTTTTCTTATCTCATTAAGTCTCTGTTGGTAACGTAAGTTAGTAGAAGTAAAATTATTGGTGAATGTTTGACCAAAGTGCGAAGGTACGTAACTTCTGACAATTTTCCAATCACTTGTCCGCAACTGCAGATATTAAAGGTAATCCGTATAAGTTCTTTATTTTTGAAAAGTTCCGAATTTTTTTTGAAAAGAAGATGGAAAGTAAAAAGCGTGAGCACATATCATTTTGAATTATTATCATTTTTTCTAGGTCAGCGACTTTCTTACGGAACAAAATTAAGACGTTATGAAAAAGCAATGTCTGATTAACAGTTAACCATTCATTTTACCCCTTTTTTGGTGTTCTTTATTCGTGGTAAAAGTTGAGATATTATGATAAAATTCAATACGCGATCAGTCTGGAAAATATTCGAAGGTTCCTCCTTCTCCCATCTCGTATTCTCTTTCTCTTTCTGTCTCTGTCTGTCTGTCTGTCTCTGTCTGTCTGTCTGTCTCTGTCTGTCTGTCTGTCTGTCTCTCTGTCTGTCTCTCTGTCTCTCTGTCTCTCTCTGTCTCTCTCTCTCTCTCTCTCTCTCTCAGGTGCCATGTCCTGCTAGGACATGAACGATCATGAACTTCCACCTTTTCTGATCCTTTGTGGATGGTAATAGTTCTCAATCCATTACGTTTGTCCACTTATGTTATTCTTTGTCTGCTCCTGCTTCCTTTTCCGTTGATCTTGCATGCCACACTAAGATGTTCTAGCTCTTCCTTTAGCATTACATTTCCCCCAAATTTCTTTTTCGGATAATTCCTACAAGAAAACATTTTGTTCCTGTTCTCTCCAATACTTCCTAATTTGTTAATCAATCATTTTTGCTTACTAATTATCAGACATTCTGTCTTCTTACAGTTTATAGTCTTCTGGATTCAACCACTTGGTCTGGCATATCTTGTAGCTTTTTTTCTAACCCTGCAATCAAGACTGTATCGTCGGCATTTTTCAGTTTGGTAATGTTGTGGCCTTCGACGAGAATTCCCTCTAATGGTGTTATTTCTCAAAGAATAATGTCACGGTAAAGGTTAAAAAAACTCTGGGCTAAGCACACATCCTTGTCGAACAACTATTCTAATGTTGGTGTATGAGCTTGTATCATTTCCTACTCACATACATGCTTTTTGCTCATAGTAAAAATTGCACGAAATTCTTAATCCTTTCCATCCAGATCTAAATATTCTAGCATCCTCTGAAGCTCTTCATGCTGTACTTTACCGAATGCCTTGTGTAATCGATAAGGCAAACATATAAATCCTTGTGCATCTCAGTAGCTCTTTCTGACAGCATTCTTGGAACAATGATCACATTCTTATCCTACTTCTTGCTCTCATCATCAAAACGCGAAGTAGAATTTTATCACGTAACTGATTAAGCTAATTGTTCTGTGCATTCAGTTGCACCATTGGGAAGCCAATAAAGATCGATTTACTGAGGTCCTCTGGGGTTTCTCGGCTGTCATAAACCTTATTGAATATATTAGAAAGCTTCTCTACACCAAAGTCTTCTAGTTGAACAATAATCTCGGTTAGAACTTCGTCAGATCCTGCAATCTTATTCCTTTTCATTTTTTGTAATGATGCTCTAGCTTCTGATTTTAGGATTTTAGGTCCCTTCATGCCTTTTCTTATTTCTAGCTTGTTACCTCTGTCTTCTTTCAAACTCTTCGCACTGTTCGTTAAGACAGATCTCATTGGCTTCCCTGTATTTCGTTTAGATTTTCTTGTTTGCCAGCTTCTATTCCTTGTTTCTGTGGTTGGAAATTTGTTATCTTGAGGCATTTTGTCCAATATCTCGTTTGTCATTTACTTGTGCTTTGATGTTTTCCTCTCTTTTCAGTAATAAATCTTTTGCTGGAGATACTCTCGCTTCCTTAAAAGTTCCCCACTTGGTTTTCCCTTGGTATTTACTTTAATATAGTATTTAGTATAGCACTTTAATTCAGTTCTGGGCAGTTAGAGCGTATTGTTCTCGAATGGTTTGGTTTTCTAATAAGGTACTTTACTCCATACTTGATTGTCTTCAGCTTAACCCTTAGGTTGCTTGTGACTG
Source organism: Morbakka virulenta (assembly GCA_003991215.1). Classification (NCBI taxonomy): domain Eukaryota; kingdom Metazoa; phylum Cnidaria; class Cubozoa; order Carybdeida; family Carukiidae; genus Morbakka; species Morbakka virulenta. Next base: position 5,516,062 of record RDPX01000019.1, read on the forward strand.
GGTTGTGATCAATATCATAGTCTTCTACTGGGTATATCTTTGATTGTTGAATTGTACTCCTATATTGTTCCTTGATGACGATGTAGTTAATTTGGTTCTTTACATCTTTCCCCGGACTCACCATGTCCACATTTTGTGTAGATGTTGTTCATACCATATGTTGGCTAATACATACTCATTTGTTTTACACCATTAAATCAATTTTTCTTCCCTTGCATTTTGTGTTCCCAGACCAAACTTTTCAACAGTTTCTCCATCTAGCTCGTTTCCTACCTTCGCTTTTAACTCATCCATTATGATCGTTGCATCCGTAGACTTGAATTTTTTTAGCCTTCTCCTGTATCGTAAAACTCCTCAATTTCTTCTTTGCCGCGTGCGGTCGATGGTGCATACAGTTGAGTAATGCTGATATCTTCTTATTTTCCTTTCAAAGCCCACTATCCTACCAAGCTCTTTCCGCTTTCTTTGTCAAGTATCACAACTACTCCTCATTTATTTTACGTATTTCATTTCATCTGAATATAACACCCCAAAATCATTACTGTTGAACTCATCGCTGTCTGTCTATCTTTTTTCTCATATTTCGAGAATGTTTATCGTTCAGAGGAGCATTTCTTGTTTCACATTGTTCAGCTTTCCACTTTGAGACAGTGTCCTTACATTTCATGTTCCAATTTTCAGTGGTTGTTCCGTTGTAGACAGTAGTCTGATGACGATCCGGCGCCATCTGCTGCTCATGGGCTACCGTATCGAGCGAACAACACAAGTCATTGGCATGGATTTCCTTCACACAAAAGTGGTGTACATGTCTACTATTTTCTTGACGATATAGAGCGTTGGTTTCTTGTTGCCTTCCGCCCAGTATTTCTATTGAGATACCATCTTTAGAATGACTGCCGTCCAAAGCTATTGAGCTCCTCCTGCCCTTGTGGGTGACATGTAACCCATATCAGGAACCCTTGCAGGTACTACTACCCCGTGTCAGGGTTGACCTGAGAGCTGTGATGTTTAACGGGCGTTCTACTACCCCAAGAACTCTAGTCTCCAGACTAGAGACACATCACTGGATGCAGTTTAGTGTCGTACCCAGGACATAATCTCGTATAACTCAACCTTTAAAACAAAAAGTAAAACTCAAAGTAATCATTGATAATTTAAAGCAATCCTTGACCTCTTTGCCTGTATCCTACCAATACTACGAACTTCTAATTTATTCCACAAATTGACCCTGTTTTCCTTTGTTCTATGTTATACAAGATAGCATTTAAATATACAACACCTGTTCTTAATTCGAACATTTTGAATAAAAAATATCTTGGAATGTGATCGCATGTTGCGGAAAGTTGGAACTATACAGCAATCAGAGTGTTGTTATACTTGTAAATAACAGACGTCAGCACAAAGATTGGATTAGCTGCCTTCTAAATTCAAACTGTACTTCACTGATATTGTTTTTTTTATACTGCTTTTAATCGTTTCTTCACAACTTTTGACAACATTCAGATCATTTTGCTTCCAATGGACAACTCACAATACTTTTGCAGTTTGGTTAATTCAAATGACACTTTAAGTACAGAATCATTTGCTGCAAATTATTCTTTGATGTAATATTTTAGTTTATCACCAGAGACGGATAGTTAGGAACCATTTAATAATTTTTTCTTAATTTTTGCGATGAAAAAGAAATTTTTCATCACAAATTTTCTTTCAATTTCCTTATCTAAAGATGCTGAATGAATACTGTGGGGAAATTCAGAGTAATATCTATTTTTTACCTCATTTCTTCTTTCTTTAACTTTTCATTGTTTATTTCTAATTTCTGTCAAAGATACTCTTGTTCTTAATTCTTTCAATAGTTATTGTTGTTGGTCAACTTTCCATGGCTCCTTTCTCATAGCTTGCTCAATGTTTTGAGCGAATCTCCTTTTGCTCCCTTCCAACGTTTTCCATTATTAATCCATTTAGTTTATTTATATTGTTACTAATGAACATTCAATGTATTGTTCATATAGCCTGTCAATTGTTGTTATAGTCTATTATTCATTATCTTAACAATTGGAGGCTGTGGGCTGGTTTGAAAGTTAGTGTTGTTACTTTGCTCAGTTTGAATTTGAGATAAGTTTGGTCTTACCCCATAATCTCGCATAAAGGCTCCGCTCATATAAAGGCGCCACTCATATAAATGCGCCCTCGCTAATATAAGGAAAAAGACGCCGTGACGCCTCTATCCGACCAAGATTTTAAAATATTAATTTTCTTATATTGAAAGCGAGATATAACATAAATAAGGCGATTTTCATAAAGCATATATATATATCTTATATTAGCCTTTTACATAAGTCTTTAATAATAGGCTTTACTTTTGAGAAAATATGGTCCGATAACGTGACAGTCACTAAACAATTGACTTCTAGTCCCTTTTCTCTTTTCTTTTCTTATTTTCCCAACACGCAAAATTTCATGGAGCCGCCAGACAACAAAATCAGGGTGCACGTCCTTGAAAATAGTTGTGGAATGTGTCCCACAATTTCTCCATCCTTCAGAACCTTCACGGCATGTTTATCGTGTTGATTACCAGGCTTTCTTTCACAAGTCAGCTGCTCTTGAATATGAGGAAGGAATTGTTTAAACATATAAGACAACGACACGAGAAAAAGCTATTCTCTGTACGATAAAAGAAAAGCAGTAGAAAAAGCCATCGAGGTCGGAATTCGAGAAGCGTCTAAACAGCTAGGTATTCCGAGAAAAAAATTGCAGCGATGGAGCAAACAAACGGAAGCTTTCAATTCGGCTGCTCTTACTCCAGGAATAAATATACGAACGAAAAGAAGGATTAGATAGTCAAAAGCTAGATATTCATTACTTGAATCTGCTTTATTGGACTACGTCAAAGAAGAAAGAGGTAAACGGAACTCTGTTACTGGTAAGCAGGTACGTAGAAAGGTGTTTTATTTCAAACCATGTATCCAGGCAATAATGAGCGCTTTTCTGCTTCTTTTGGATGGCTGCGTCGAATGATTAGACGGAATAACTTATCATTTCGACGTGTTACAAGTGCTGAACGTTGTGATACATTTTTAGCTTCGATGAAATCCTTGGATGACTTTAACATTATAATGAATATGGATGAGACCCCGTGCTATTTCGATGTGCCATCTTCCGCCACTTTTGATTTAAAAGGGGTGAAAACAGTGAAAGCTAAAACCACTGGCAATGAAAAATTGCGATTTGCCGCTGTGTTAACTGCTGGGGTACGCAAAATTGATGATCATTACAAAGGAATATCCTTGTCACCAATGGTCATCTTTAAAAACCTAACCAAGGCCCCAAAAGGTAAACTCCCTAAAGGAATGGTGATTGAAGGCACCAAGGGAGGCATGATGAAGAGAAGTATTATACGAAATCTCTACGGTCCAGAACAGTGCAAAAACCGACCCGGATGTTTTTTTCAACAGCACAAATCTCTTCTGATCATGGGTTCGGCCAAATCATATTTGGGAGATGTGCCTGAATTTTTAACGAGATACAACAGAGAATGTAAAATCATCGATAGTGGTATGACTCCATTGCTCCAATTTCTTGATACACATGTCAATAAGATATTCAAAGGTATTCTAAAAGAGAGATGGACCGATTGGATCGTAAACGGTACTGAAGAGCTCATTAAGCAGGGAAAACGTCGTCGTGCATCTTACGAAACCATTTGTCAGTGGGTATTTAAAACCTGAAAGTCAATAGCAAAACCAACATTCATCGTCAGTGGATTTCAGCAATACGGATACATCGGGAAAAATGGTGATTACTAGAAGCTTCACTCACGATTACGTGAAACGATTTTGAATCGAGCTGTCCCTATAGAAGCAATCTTAGAGGTAAACGAAATGTTGCTTGAGCTTGAGGAGGCGAACGAGGATGTATCAAATGAAATCTACGAAGATGAAGATCATAACACAGACGATGAGAACGAGAAGGTAGGCTCTGTGTCTGATGAGGACGAAGGATCTGTGTCTGATGAAATCCTGCAGAGCTTATTTGCGTTTCTCGTATGGCTAGTTTGCTGTATTTTGTAGAGCAATAACTACTCTAACTGTATTGTTGTGATATATAAGTTGTTTATATCTCTTAATTTCGTAGGTTAGGCCTTCAGTTTTTTTGCTCTGTTTTGAAACTTGGATTAACCACCGTTAAGGAATGAGCTTGTAATAATAATAAAAAAGGCTAAAGTTAAATGGCTTAGAAATTCCAATGAACATTGTATTTTTATTTTTAAAACTCGTATGGAAAGGACGTTATTTGCAGAAAACGTCAGAGACAAAAAGTATGAAACAGGAGCTACTGGTGTGTTGCCTTTTGCGGCAGTGCGGTAAGAAGCTAAGAAAGGATCTAAAAAGGAATGGGGAACCTTATTCTCAAACATATTGCTTACTTAGTCTACGTGAACAGTGGTAGTAAGAAATAAGCAAGAAACCTTATTATGAATGTAGTTTTTTCTTTTGACTGCTATATCGTAGAAATCTTTGGCTTCTGAGTGCTTTTGTCAATTATATGACTTGAATGAATGTTTTTAAGTCCAAAGTAAATTTCTGACTCCTCGCTTATCTTTTTTTCCTGTCTTTTCTTCACAATTACAAACACTTGGTCGCTTGATACCCTCCAAAGTTCTTTGGCAATAAAATTATGTTTATTCTAATTTTAATTCCAAAGAGCACGTAGAGTCCTCGTAGAATATTCTTAAAGTCTTGAATCAGATGAAGAGAGGAATAAAATCTTTACAATGAGCTGTAGAAATGTCCCTTTTTACGTCATATATCACTGCTGTACTTTTGCTTGAAGCATTTGTTTTTTAAGGAATTGAAATTTAACATTAAAAATGTACAAACTCTGCTAACAAAAGGTTAGATTAAAACAGCAGAATACCTTAGCATAAGGATGAGTGAATACAATTCAAATATATAAGCTAGCTACTGTTTTTCAGATAATGTCTTTCAAAAAGCTCTGTCTACCAGTTCAGCGTTATTTCTTGCTTTAAGTAAAAATGTGTTAAAGAAGTTTTTTGCCTTTTATTGACTTTTCTGCCTTTATGTATGTAGTTTTAAAGTTTATCTTAAGCTAAACATTCTGCTCTTCTTCCTCAATACGTTGATATTTTTGGCAACAACTATCTCTTTTAAGAAGGTTATAACTAGAAATTATAAAGACAACTGATAAATAAAAACTGAGTCTCATTTTTTTCTTTGTTTTTTTCCTTCTCGTAATGAATGCCTCTAATGTGCTCGGGCATCTCGGAAACCTAAAAATTAACTTTGAAAATCCTTTAGTGATAAAATGCTGCTGATCTCTCATTCAAGAACGACCAATCTGAAAGTGATTTTTAATTGCGATATTCACGTTTTAAACCATATATCAGTTTGGTAATATTTCGTATTGAAATGATAATGGAATTACCTTTTCACAGCTGTACAAGAAAATTAAGTGTACAGAATGGTTTAATCGCTTCCACTGTGTAAAGTGTGAAGGTTGTGAGAGTCAGTGTGGCAGCTAATTTCAAGATGCTCTGTATGTATTTTAAGAGATTTTACCCACTGCCTGTTATTTATAACAGGTGAAAGACCTGCTCCATAAAAAGGGTTGGCAAAATATTCTTAGATTTTTGCTATCAATGAATATACTTGATGCAGTTGCCTTTGCACATTGTGTGAAGGCTTGAGAGGGATTAAAACAAAAATAATCCACTTGTACGTGTTGTAGCGTCTTCGTCTATTGAGGGTTTCCGACCACCATTCTCCACAGGTCACGATCTTTGGCACGTTTGATTGTCGACTGTATGTTAGAGTTCAGGCCGTGGCAGATGTCTTTGAGCCAAGTTTGCCGTGGTCTCCCTCTCGGTCGTTTGCCATACACTCTGCCTAACAGGAGCTTGCGGGTGAGGCCATTTTTTCTGATCAGGTGTCCGAAGACTTGTAGTCTGCGGTTGAGCAAGCGCTGACATAGTTGCGACTGATTTCTAATCCTTCTGCATACTTCTTCATTAGTGGTGAAGCTTGTCCAGGAGATATGAAGTATCCGTCGGTAACACGACATTTCGAATGATGCTATCCTTCATCTCACATCCTGGGAGTAGATCCACGTTTCGGATCCATAACTCATTATTGACCAGAGAAGGGATTAAACTAATCTCTTCTTGGTACCTAACCTGAAGTTTCCACACTTCCATAGATCCTTCACGCTGCCTGCTGCCTTCTTTGCCAGTACTATTCTTCTCTTGACCTCTTGTAAACTGTTGCAGTTGGTGTTGAAGAGTGCGCCCAAGTATGTGAACTCTTTTACTTGCTTCAGCATTGCGTTGTTGTACTTGATGTTGATGTTGCTTTCCGTTCTTCCAAGGGACATGAATTCCATTTTCTTCTCGTTCAATCTCAGACCTTATTCAAAGGAGGTTGCACCAATCCTACTCACAATTTCTTGCAGTGATTGCTCGGATGTTGCCAGTAGGATGACGTCTTCGGCATATCTGAGATCTTTAATTTTCTCGCCTCCAATGAAGACCCCTTCGTCCCACCCATCCATCGCTTCCCTCATGAGCATTTCGCTGTACAGATTGAACAGTTTAGGCGACATAGAACAGCCCTGTCTGACACCCCTCCCGATCGCTAGTGGGTCTGAAGCCCTACTGGTGTGTCGATCATGGCCTGTTGATTGGAGTAGAGAGCCTGCAAACAGTCCACCAAGTAGTTTGGTATTCCAACGCTCCTTAATGTTGCCCACAGCCGCTTGACGTCTACAGAGTCGAAGGCCTTAGAATAATCAATGAAGCAACAGAATAGAGGTATGTTGTACTCGTATGCCTTCTTGCTGAGTAGGCGCAAGTTTAGTATCTGGTCTCTCCAGATACTGTTGTTGTTCCACTGTCCCTCCTGAATCCTGCTTGGGTTTCACTGAGTTCTCTTTCATAAGTGCTGATTGGTCCTTTGGTCAACGATTGACAGAGCTATTTTACTAATATGAGGGATAAGGGCTATTGTTTGATAGTTATCACAGTCTTTGTTGTCCCCTTTTTGTAGAGAGGCAGGTACACCGATGTAGTGAAGTCCAGAAACCATTCTCCATGACAGATGATCTCGTTGCACAGTCCTAGTATGCGATTTTGTAAGTCCCTGTTGTCTGCCACTGCTTTCAAGAGTTTGATCGGCAGTGCATCCACTCCGGATGCTTTTTTGTCATTGATGTGTCTGACAGCTGCTGTTAGTTCTGCACGCAGTACAGTCGGTGCCTGGAGCCCATCATGGATTGCCAAACTTGAAAAGGGCTGTATTGACAGATTATTTGCGTAGAGGGATTCTGTGTAGCTTCTCCAGTGCTCTTTGATGGATTCACTGTCCTGCAGAACAGTTCCATTTGCATTCTTGATGGTCGTGGAGTGCAGGTTGAATGTCTCCTTCATCCCCCTGATGTGCTTGTATGCATATATATATGTCTCTGTGTGTCATATTTGTTCTCTAAGCTTTCACACAATGATTCTAGGTATGCGTTCTTGTCTTTAATACAACTTCGTTTGATGTCTTTGTTCAATATTCTGTACTATTGCTATTTTTCAGTGCTTGTGTGTTTTAGGGGTTTAATCTTTCGTCGCTCGTCCATTAGCCAAAGAGTTGTCTCAGAGATCCACGGTTGTCTTTTCCTTGGTTTGGATTTACCAACTGCTGTCTCCGTTGCTTCCGTCACTATGTGTTTCAGTTGTTGCCATTGTTGTTCTGCTTCTGTTCCACTAGAGGCTGTTTCATTCAGTTGCTCTTCTATTGCTGCCTTGTATCGTTACTTGTATGCATTGTCGTTCTACAGGGCTTCAAGATTCCACTTAGGGCGTGTTTGCTTCTTTTGGGTACTTGCAGTGTTGCATCTTATCCTGATGTTGGATGATAGCAACTGGTGATCTGAATTGCAGTCTGCACTAGGGTACGCGCGACAGTTAAGCACAGAGGCTTGATACCGTTCTTTCACCAGTATGAAATCTATTTCATTCCTCACTCGATTGCTGGGAGAGAGATCCATGTTATCTTACGGCGGATGTGGTGTTTAAATTTGATGTTGGTAACAAAGAGATTGTTGGCAGCCCAGAAATCAATCAGTCTCTGGCCACTTTCGTTTCATTTTCCCGTTCCAAAACTACCCGTTACGTAATTCCCCTTCTCGGTGCCTAGGATCGCATTAAAATCGCCCATAACTAGGGTGAAATGTGATGATGTGCAGCCAGATGATAATCATGACACTTATGAGATTTCTATTATTGTTATTATTTAAGTCAACCTCTTTCGGAATTCCATGTCTCTTTCTGTCAAGTAGTTTTAATCTTCCATTGCCCTTGTCAGATTCCCTTTTGCCAGTTTCATGTCATCGACCAGTTGACCAATGAAGGTTCTTCGAGGTCCCCAATGACAGTTCAATCCATTTGTGTGCCTGCAGAAACAGAAGGTGGATCAACTCGTTTTGCATATTGAAATATAAAGCGTTCTCACAATGGTATTATTGGAAAATATTGAAAAATATTGAAATATTGATAATTTTTGCCGGGTAATAATGCAAATTTATGTTTTAACCATAAAGGTCTACAAAATGTGTCTTAAATGTTGTATGGCTATTATGTTTGTAGTCTGTTACAACTTTAGTCGCTAGGAAATCTCTTTGCTATTCGTAGCAGCCCACATTAATTGAAAAATGATTGAGAACAAAAACAGGCCAAATGTTTTTACCACCTGTATTTGCAGCCAATGTAACGAAAAAATGCAAGAATACTCAAACTGGTTTCTTATGTCGAAATTGGCTAATTAAAAACTCGTCTTACCTTGAAAATTTTACAAATTGGAAATAAATTTTCTTCTAGTACTGTTACATTTACCTTATAGGTCATACCTATAACATTTATTATTGACAAGAACTTTTAACACTAAAACGGAGTTTGTGTTTTACAATCAGTATCCTGGAAAGCTCAAGACTGTAAACAACAAGAAACTAAACTGCTTCCATGATTTCATGTATCTTTGATCGTGGTGAACTTCATGTAAAAAAGATATCGATGTCAGAATTGCAAAAGCATAGACTGCTCTTGAAAAGTTGGAGATAATTATAAGTATAACCTTGCAATAAGTTTGAAACTGGCTTTATTGTAATCAATAGTAACAATCAACCTTCTATAGGCTAAAGTACACGGACTCTTACAAAAGAGCTGGTTAAGCAATTAGATAGCTGTTATACCAAAATGCTTCTAGTCGTGAAAAGTGTGACTTGGCAGCAACATTTAAGGAATGATTGGTGTATGATAGAGCTCCAGAGATTTCAACAATTATTGCAAAGCAGAGTAGGCATTTTTGTGGTCACTGTTGACGAAGCAAGATCGAGGATATTGCATGAAAGGGATGCAGATACAAATGCTGTATTTTTTAAGTTAGGTTAGACTTCACCTGCTACAGGTGAGCTAGTACTACCTGTTCCATGCTCGTGTAATCCACGACTTAACCACCTTCTCCATCTCATTTCGTTGCAGGTGAGTAAGGTATAACCTGGCAGGATTGAAAACAAGGCCTATTAATGGAAAAATGAGCTCTTTGCATTTTATGGCTAGCTAGTTAGAGAGGGTATCTCATTCAAAACACTAAGGTAAGGCAACGGAAAATCATTTCTCCACCGCACTGTCACCTTGCCCAGTAGAGACCCTTTGAAAGTTAAATAAGACTTCATCGTCATTATCAGACTGCTTCAAAGAATAAGAACAACATAAGGAAAACCAGAACAGAAAAATGGTATGCTCGTCGTTGTATCAGGAAGTGAAGTTGTGCACAGTCACATCAAGCTTTTTCCCTGTACAAGAAGGTGAAAGGTAGATTACAGACTGGGGCTTTAACCTCTTTCTAAGGAAAGGGCCATTGGATGGGATGCATGGCTACAGGATATTTTGAATTCTCAATTGCATGGGATTGCAAATGGCAGCAAGAAGGGCTATTGTTCAGTTCTTTATCTTATTTATAAACTACAACAGGTACCCACATCAGGTTTATTTTCGAAAAAACGTTGAGTAATCATTTTGAAGGTCCTTACTATTCCAAGGCTAGAATTTATGTCCGGTAGGATTTTATCAGTTTTAATGAACACAGTTATGACATCTTTGCTTTTACAAATGGACATTGGAAATTTTAGGTATTGTTTGGACAGTGAGACAATACTGTTTTGGGTTTTTAACAAAGAGAAATGCAAACAGTTTGTGCTGCATTGGGTAAATGAAGTTTTAAGATTGACAAAGAAATAACATACAAAAGTTGTCACTTGTTGTATAAATTGAGATCTATAGTAATTTAGTTATGAAGACAGAGGAGACGCCACGAAGAAAACATTCTGATTTTGACAATATCTCTTATCCTTACATAATCTACGATATTTTCATGAATGGCACTCGAAAAACTGTCCCAAAATTCTTGCACTTCGTAAATATCTCTGGAGAATTTCTTTAACTCCAACTTTGGCAGCTTTACTCGCACTGAATTTTTATTTCCCCAGCTGTGGCAATCTGAATTATTGGAAGCGATACTTTCCTATGACATACTTCTCACCGATGAGTATGATGACCTCACTGACTCAATTCCTTCACTTTCTTCAATTTCCTCATCTGAAAATATCAATGCTTCTGTAATTTTCCCTTATATACTTGCTGGCGTCGTCCATTTCTTTCTCGCAGACATCCTTTTCTTCATTTTTAAGAACGTATTCCAAGATGTTTTTGTACAAATGTATCAACTCCTGGTGTTGTTTCTTTGGTTTTGTAGTGAGCAATTTCAGTGCAATTCTGTCAATGTTCTCTCCGGCATTTCTCAAGTTTGAAATCTTATCCACCAATTTTGTTGTGTTCCTCAGAAAAACGCTTGGCTTTTTCCTCCACGAATCGAAATCTTCGGCTTCAAGGCACATAATCCGGCTCGGTGAATGTGTGTTGTTTATATTGAGATTTATATTCAACACGCTGATTCAGTTATGAAGACCGAGAAGACTCGACGAAGAAAACACTCTGATTTTGACTAATATGCCTCTTATCTCTCCATCATTTACGGTATGTCTACGTACTTGTTCTTCTCTAATGTTATCTACTTCAACACTCCTTATTATACCTAAATACACATTATATATTAGTCAATGTCTCGTGAATAAACAAACCAAAAAAAAAAAAAAATAAACAGGAAAGGTTTATCTACGTGGTAAATTCTCGAACAATGAATTTGCGTAAAAATGTATATATTTTAATAGCTATTTTCTCTTGTGGCGATGAAAATGAAAAACAACTTGAGTCATGTTACTAAATTACTAACTTGAGACTACGTAATCACTACACGCAAAGGAGGTTTCCAAACATTTCTTAAACAGATGCAGCGAATAGTGGGGTGATAATATAATTATGAAAAGGTCAGAAATTCTTGAAATGTAACCAGAACTCATTGTAAATATTTTCAAAGACAACAGAAGGTAAATTCCAGCAATACAAAAAGATACCGATGGAAAAAGATACTCGCAGTCATAGAAAAATTGGAGATTAGCAAGATATGAAGAAACCAAGCAAAAAAAGACTCAATTTATCAATGACATATTTTCAAGTGCTAGAATTTCTTGTAGTAGAAAAGATACCGTTATCCAAAGAACTAGCATTATTTAAGACAAAGCAATGATCCCAGAGGACCTGTCAAAGTCAGTAGCACTCCCAGAAAGACTGGCTGCTTCAAATGTATTCTCCATCACAACATTAGTCTAATTAGAAGGGCGATTTTTTTGCAACTTTGCAACTTTAAGTATATAAAATACGCATACCGAGAAACGTCTAAATACGAAGTTTGAGCACCCTGGGGTACCTAATAAAAATGTTATAAATGCAACTTTTTGCAACTTTTGCAGGTTAGCGCAACTTTTGGTATTTTTGGTTGCATTTATAATTTTTCCTACCTTTGTCAAATAGATCTATTTTTTTCTACTTTTTACCTGTTTTCTCCTAATAGGGAATTGAAAGTATAGTCATCACTTGAACAATGAATGATTCATGATTGAATAATGAGATCTCAGCCAAAGGGGAACTGTTCTGCAAGTTGTGTGGTACAACTGTGAGCTATGATCGGAGATCAAGCGTAATTTGTCATATGACTTATATCTTTGATTAAGAAAAATGGTTTAGGTTGTTGATTCCTTTATCTGTGTACTATTGGTTTTGACCAAAGATACAATGTAGCTGTAAAAATGTAAAATGTGAAGAAACATTGTGAATTTGAAGATAATTAAGGAACATTTTGTAAAGAAAATAAATGCAACTTTTTAGCGCAACTTTTGGAAAAATAAATGCAACTTTTTGCAACTTTTGGAAAAATAAATGCAACTTTATACTTTTTTATTGCAACTTTTAAATCGCCCTACTAATAAGTCATGCAACGGAGGTTTCTAACGATTTTATAATTTAAAGGACACTAAGCAGAATCGCAATGATTTTGCCGAGGATGACCCGCAATTTTATTTTCATGCTTAAACTGCTGAAAGAACGAGCAATTAAGTTGAAAAAGAGAATTTTTTGTATGCATCCAAAAAACTAAAGCTTTCGATAAGTGAGACGTGAAGATCTGTTTTAGCTGCTATAAAACGCGAATGTTGATGGCAAGTGTATACTGATAATCCTCAATTTGCATAGGAATCAAACTGCAATCATTGAAAAACAAATACAACAGATTGGTCATTCAAAGAAAAAGGAAAGCAAAACTCAGAAAGGGATTTTTACAAAGTTTTAAAAGGTTTGAAGAAAGCTCAGGAGAACAGTTTTGAAAGACAACCACAGGAATGTTATTAAGGCCAGGTGTAGTGGTTGGATCCAGAGACGAAATTGTAGCAAGAAGAGAGGAAGGTGTTATGGAGAGATCATTAAATCAAGGAAGTAAAAATATAGAAGAGCTAAATTAGTGCCATCAAGAAACCAGTTGTTAATAAAGAATGAAATTAGAGGTTTTGTCTTATCTTCAAAGCAGTCCGCACTTTAAAGCCATCATAGATTGGAAAAATAGTGGATATATCTTAACTAAAAACGTTGTCAATTCTCCAAAATTCTTTATAGGCAAATTTTGAGTGTGAAATTCAAGGCCTAGTTGTATTTTTAGCTTTATTTTCAGCTAAAACCCTTTTACAATGATTTCTGGCATTAGTAAACAACAGTTTACTAGTAAAATTGTCGTCACATCGATACTGATTAGAAAAGTGATCACAGCATAAAATCAATAAGTAAACAATTAGACTGCAAAAAGGTGCTTAACACTGCATCACCGATAGTTCAATTCCTAAGGTAATGGTTTGAATGCAGTTTGTAAGAACTTCATTTCTCTACTATTTTTTGCCTGGTGAATTATTTTTTAATATAATTTATGCAACCTAAGCATTAAGCCTAGCTTAAAATATCATCAGTATTTTAAAGCAGATTTTTAATAATTTTTTCCTCGAGAAAACAATTGACTGTTAGACTGCACTACAGTTGCCATGTGTAAAGTACGCGAAAATCCAATGTGACTTTAGCGGGTGGTGCTATGCATGGTTGAACAACGCCGCCTTTGTCCTCTAAATGCTTTCAATCTTTATTTTACATTCTTTCTTGAAATTCAGAGTTGATATGGCAACAAATATAACCCATATACCATTAGTTTTTAGTGGCATAACACAAACTAAGACATCTAGGTACCTTTGATGTTTTAAAATTAAACTAAATTTAAAGGTAGATTTTGCACAACCGCCTGTTATCTTGCTAGAGTACGACTGATATCTTTTTAAAGTAAAATCTGAAGAGGCTGGGAACCAAAGATCACTTGACCTGTTGAAGTACAGGTTCCAGTGGAGGATTATTTTTCGGAGAAAACATTTTATCCTTAACATAAATGCAAAGAAAATAAGCAATGTGTTACGAGACTGTATGTACTACCTTTTTACTAAGTATCATATATTGATCAATCCAGGAATTATTACAATTGCTATAACATGAAGAATTGGATACCTTTCTTTTGTCAATAACATGGATTTCCTGAAGATGTATTTTATAGCGTTTTTATTTTTGACTGTTGGATGCAATGGTATACAGTCTTCTTTTCCTGAAGATACAATGACAGACAGCAACGAGGAACTTGCACGATTTAAGCGTGAAAGCTTTGTTCAGAGTATATTAAAACATTTTCCTTTCTTTAAGCATAGCTTTGAGCCCCCTGAAGATACAAAAACAGAGAAGAATGGCGATGATGATGAAGAAGAAGGCTTAGTATTTAATAACATATTTAACGAAAAACCCAAGAATGTTGGGGAGGAAGTACGCACTGTACAAATGAACACATCTAAATATGACCACATATTATCAATACCCTTGCCTACTTCCTCTTCTTTATCATTGCTGCCGGTCCAGGTATCTCTTTTAAATAACAACATTACCACTGTTCAAAGGAATTCCTCAATAACAGAATCAGCTAACACTACAATCATTCCGTCTGATACTATAGCTTCATCACCCTTTGAAGAAAGGACGAGAACATCTTTTGGTCAGCCTTGGACTACTGCAACACCATCATTGGTTCATAAAGCACTTAAGTCTAAAGATGAATCTTCATTTATAAAAGTCCACGATGTGTCCTTAGGTGTTATTTTTAAAAATTCGTACACAACAATAAGGCCTACATCTTCTTTACCCTTTAAAAGTGTGACTGCATCAAATATATTTCAATTAACAACCGAAAAAATTAGGAGGGATTTTACTAGCAGTATATATTTGCCTTTCCCATATCCCTCAAGTGTTCCACTTGAAGCTATTTCTTCAAAGAATGAAAACAGTAAAACAAAGGTATTTGATAAAATGCCATCAGCTTCTGCAGTTAATTTTCCTTTGTCATCTTTAATGGATAAAATGACAAAAGCAGAAAAAATTCAAGGAAACAATGATCGTCCAAGTGATGAGGCATTAAATATTGCTTCTACGCCATCACATTCCTTGTCACCAGAAGCACCGGAAAGTACAATTTCTCTTGATGAGGATGTGGTAAACAACAGATTTCGTATTCCTGGTAAGTAAACAATTCCACATTATTTCAAAATGGTATCTTTTTTCATCATTATGGTACACATTTAGTGCAGAATCAGTTTTTCCTGTATTTTATACCTTTTTCTTTTTTATAGATATTTTTCATCTATTTCCAGCATTCCTTACCTTTTTATCTTCAGTTGTATAACTAGAATAAAAACCATGAACAACAATGATAAGAATGAACAGTTCAAATAAATAACAGAAATACGATAAAATTTTTAAGATGCTAAGGTAAACAAGAAATTATTATGGATAAGGTCTATAGTATTGAAGCAATGGATGAAGTAGCTGGTATAGTTCTGACTGGTCAGTGAGAAATGTATAGACCACCTCTATTGAAATTCAGACAATTTATATTTGGTTTTATCAGATCTGTTGTGTATGCAGCAGTGATTTAAAGACTCGTATAAATATTCATCATCTCAATTTAACTACTGGCAATAGAGGTGTAATTTCGTTTTAAAGTACCACATTTATCCCTTGAGATAAAAATTAGCATGAAAAAGTTTTGATAAAGAAGGATTATTTCAATTTAATAAAAATTCCCCTGTTGTAACAAACAAAAAACTCTGAGTATGAAAAAATCATGTTGAAAGATCAATAAAATAAGTTCTTAATTTTTTGTTTGTTTGAGGCAAGAGACATTTCGAGGTTGTTACTCTTGGGCATAAGGCAAATAGTTGTTTATGTGACTAACATCTGTAGACCTGTTACTACAAGTTTTTGTCTTTGTTACTTATAAAGAGCTATTGCAAAACACAGGTGTCTTACAACCAACTCCTAAATTCACAAGGTGCAACTTGTAAGGGAATCTCAGTAAGGGACTCTCCCACATCTTTTTGTTCAATATTTTGATCACGTGACTTCGAGCGCGTGAGTTCTATATATTTGTTATATAATTTTTGGGCATGCACTTATTTGTGTATTTTTTATGTTGAGCAGACGTTTTCCTTGATAAGAAATACTCTAGCTATATTCTACGAAATTCTCTAATACAGTCCTCTAAAAACACAGCGAAGATTTTACGTGGTGAACCTAGAGCCGGGTCTATTGATATTGGAGTTGTTTTGATTTTTTGAAGATAATTTTTGTTAGTGACTTGTTTTCTGTTATTGTTGAAGCAATCATGGCAGCGGCTAAGAATAAAATTCAAACGAACATTGTACTTCGGGAAGCACAAATTACATTATCCGAGAAAGAAATAAACGCATCATCGTTGATTGAGAATGGTCTTTCAGGAGATAACTTAGCAAAGTTTTTGACGCATAAGAAAACTTTAGGAGAAAAAATTGAAAAGCTAACGAACGAGATTACATGTATATCTAATCTTGATCCTGAAGAACCAGAACGTATTGTAAAGCAAATGGAAACCAATGCTGCCATTCAATAACATATCACTAAAGCAATTATAGAGCTGTCATTAGCCATTGAAAAATCAAGCAAAGATGAACACTCCTCTGTGATACACCCAGTGCCACCATCATCAACGAGAAAAACAGGTTTGAGAATTCCTAAGATTAAACTCAAACAGTTTTCAGGAGATAAACTTTCCTACCAGTCGTCCAAGGAATCGTTTCGAGGCTAGTGTAAATTCTAACGAGGATTTATCACAAATCGAAAATTTTACAATGCTGAGAAACTTGCCCTTTGGAAAACCTGAGCAATTGATCAATGGACTCTCCCTCACAGGTGAAAACTACGAAGCTGCACTCAAACTATTAGACGAAAGGTACAGTAACAAACAAAGTTTTATCAACGAGCATACCACGAAATTACTACGATTACCCAAGGCTAAGGACATATCAGATACACAAAAACACGGAGAACTATATGACATCATTGGATGCCATATCCAAATCCTTGATGTTTTGAAACCCGATTCATTAGTTAGCCTAGGAACAATGCTTATCACGATTATTATCGAAAAAATCCCTGAAGAATTTCGACTTATCATCAGCAAAAAGTTCAAAGAAAATGAATGGATGTCAAACAATTAATCAAATAATTTATAAGAGAACTATTAGTGCGTGAAAAATGTGACATCAAACCCAAAGGAAACCCAGAAAGAAACACTAAGAGAAATCTACCACGTTTAGTCCTAGCCCTTCCAAGCCAAGTGAAGTTCTCGTGTGCATTTTGCAAGAAAGACCATTACAGTGACAAATATCAATTAATTACTGACGTTTCCAGTCGCAAAGAATCCCAACAAAGGAGTGGCAAGTGTTTTGAATGTCTGAGAGTAGGCCATTGATCGTGTGATTGAACAATAACGAAGAACTGTTTCTATTGTAAACAGAAGGTACACAACTCTGCTCTTTGCGAATAAAGAGCAGAGTTAAGTTAGACACACTCTCGATTATGACGTTTGGCAAAAAGATCTCAAATCCACAAACACTGAACAGGGTTATTCTAAGATTATCAAAAGTTAATGAAAACAAGCCACTTGTCAACGACGCCCTGTCTGTACCGTTCATCTGTGGGCTGAACACTGAACAGCCGATTCACTACACGAAACCTACGTATGAACACCTACAACACTTTCCCTTAACTGACTCAGGCGACGAAAACACAGAAATTGAGGTGCTGATTGGAAGTGATCACTACTGGGAATTTATCTCAAATGAAATCATTCGTGGGTCACCATCAACACCGACGGCTATAAACTAAAGACTAGGATGATTCTAAGCGGACCAGTCACCATTTACGAGAAGGCTACCAACGTCGTATGCAGTTATTCCGTAACACATTGAATGAGACTTGAAGCGAACACTTTGGAGCGCATCGAGAACCAACTGACCAAATACTGGGATTTAGAATCTCAACTCAAATGAATCTTCCACTAACGAAAAGCTGATAGCAACTATCAAGATGAAAGACGACCGTTACGAAGTAGCACTCACATTCAAAGATGACCACCCTACCATCCATGACAACTTTGAACTGTCTATGAAAAGACTTAAGAAACTACACCAAAGACTGAAGAGTGACAAGAACTCATTTGCAGAATATGACGCCGTATTCCAAGACCAGCTACAGAAAGGCGCTATTAAACCAGTAAATGAACCTGGTGAAGTAGTCTCCACTCATTATCTACCGCACGATCTGGTAATCAAAAAAGAATGCGATACAACGAAACTTTGGGTAACTTTTGATGCTTCCGCCAAATCACAAGGACCCTCACTGAATGAATATCTCTAGAAAGGACCGCAACTAACTCCCCTATTATATGACATCCTACTAAGATTTCGATCGTATCCAATTTTTTATCTGACTGCCGACATCAAGAAGGCATTTTTGCAAATCATCATTGCAGAACACGAACGAAATTACCTCCGTTTTCTATGGTTTGATTACATCAACAAGGAAACTCCATCAATTGTCAAGTATCGTTTCACCCTCCTGCTGTTTGGGTCAACAGCTCTCCATTTTTACTTAATGGAACTCTATGAAAGCACACCGAACAGTACTCCGCGGGCGAGAGTTTTGTTACGGAAACCTGCGAATCAATCTACGTCGACGATTTCACTGGTGGAGATGACAGGTCTTCAGCAATAGAACTCTACAACAAACTGAAATCCATATTCAAGACCGAAAACTTCAATGTCCGAAAGTGGAGGACGAATGACGAAGAATTGGGATCAGTGATCAGCCCTACCAGCAAAACCGGGGCTCCAAAAACCGAGAAAGGTTTGGTTGCCAAATGGAACGAACATCAAGACACAGTCAGCTTCAACCTTAACGAGATAAGCAAGGCTACACTAGATGACAAACTACCTAAAAGAACAATGTTAAAAGCGTTAGATAGTTACTTTGACCCGCTTGGACTTCTACAGCTGATAATCGTAATCTTCAAGATACTTTTGAAAGAACACTGAAATGTCAGAATTCAGAGTTAGCCCAGATGCAGATTATCAAGATTAATCCCACCTACATTCAGGACGACCCTTCAGACCCTGTTGTCAGCTACAAACTACACGGTTTTATACCAAAAATACACTTAAAAATAATGATTTGTGGTACTACAGTTTTCAAATCGGGTATTATGCAATGATGCTATATGAAAAGCCTGAAGAGAACTTTCACAAAAGTCTTATGTATATTGACTTGCAAAGAAATTACATTAATTATATTATTTTGCATAATTACATCAAAATGCATAATTGATCATTTTAAATGTTGTTTAAGTCAACCTGCATAGCGCTATTTCTTGGCAACAGAACTACTCAGTCTATTCCAAGAAAATTCAATGTTATCAGAGAAGTAGCATCTTTTGAAAGGTGCCTTCTCCTTCAGTAATAAAGTTCACAGCATAACAAAAGAACTATTTTTGCCCAGATGAATATTCATTTAGATTGTACAGAGAAGGAAACCAAGCAGCGTGTAAAATTTAGAAACGCCTATACACGTTTATATTGCAACCTTGTAAACTCGGAATTTCATCTGGCTAAACTCAACAAGCACTAGATTTTTATTGTCGTTTGACATGACAACTTCATCTTGCATGTGCTTATTGTCACCTTGTTTTACAATCACATTAAGCACCACATCATTACAAAGGGGGAAAACTACATTTCTGTCTAATTTTTTATTTCACTATTCTATTTATTCCTTTCAATAATTTTCCAATTTCGTCTTTGAAGTAACGCTTAAAAACGCCACTTATGACAGAATAACCAATTAGTCAAAATACTACCAGGTACTTGATTGAGGCTAGAACCAGAAAGCTCTCGCATGGTTATCTAAAAATCAACCATTCAACTACTATTACACTGATCCGTTTTGCATAGACACTTACTTTGTGCATATAAAAATACTGTAATCCTTGCTATTATGCAAACTCCTACGCTTAGAAATTTCATGTTTTTATAAAAAAAACATTGACCAAACTGAAGATACAATTTTTCTTTATTGTGTATTTCTTGGTGATTCAAAATGCATAATCTGTGCCTGGCCTAAGTTGCTACAGATTTTGAGCACAATATTCATGAAGGCAATTTCTAATTTCAAAGAAAATAAATTTAAGTACCACCGAACTGGATTCCAACCACTGTCTATTGTTTTCATGTTTAGTGCCCAGGGCTTAAATGTTAAAAAAATGCTTTATATAATTTTTTTAAATTTTCACAACTTTTCTTGGGAGGAAATGACCCTTGCTTTTTAAAGAAAATCAGTTCATCTGATCTAATTTATCGATGGGGATGTTATATGACAGGGATCTTAGAAATAAAATGGCGCAATCAAGTAAAATATATGTAGGCAAAATTAACCTTTCTTTAAAATGTAGCGCCTATAGTCATTTGCTAGAGCTAATTGCCATGAAAAGCATCGAATTTTATTCGAACCCACTTCCATGTAACTTTATATTTCAGTAGCTTTTGTTTTACAGGTTTTTAAGTAGAGTACCAAGCCATCAGGTGAGGAGGGGTAATAACAGATTTATCTGGAAGGGTATCTTGTTTAATCAATGTTTAGCTCATGGTTTGATGAAGGTATTAAAATTTCAAGTTGAGTTGTTCGAACTCTTTTCTTTACTTAAACAATTTTTTGTGACTTACTACTGTTCTGTAAAGAAGTATTTTAACAAATAAGAAATACCAACATATTTTTTAAGCAACAACGTTACACTGAATAATCTATTGTTTTGCAAGTAAACAACAACACAACAACTTGAAACATGAATAAAAAGCAACATATGATCAATCAAATAAAAAGGATATATATTTAATAAAAAATACCTACATGTTCTACTTGTTATTTTTTCAATCCGGTAAATGTCAAGAAAGACTATTTTTTTAAAAAACACCCTAATATATTTGAAGTGTTTTTGAAGAAAAGCCATATGTATTTCGTATAAAGTGCGAACAGGGAAAGGTCAAATTTATAAATATTTCAGTGCTTTCAGTGCCCTTGAATCGCCAAATGACGACTCTGGACCTTACATATAAAACACATAATATACTTATTCTAAATCGTTTTTTTAAGCTTGCACCTGTTTTTAAATTTAAAGGATTTAATAATTAAAACCTGTAGACAATGCTATAACATTTTTTTAGCCTCTTTATCAAAAATGACATGATAAATGTCTTACATCTATGGTATAAAGACATCTAAGCGAGGGTATGTGTCAGGCAGGCGAAGACCATAAAGAGTTATACAGACAGCTGGATAGTCGGTAAGAGTCGAAAGCATAGTTTCAAATCAACAAATCAATAAGTTAATGTCTATTGTTTCTGAAACCCACAATTTTTTACCAAAAGGAGGACAACTACAGGACCAACTGTTGATAGATTGCCGATAAATAAATAATGGATACTTTCCAGGCAAAGAGGAGGTCTTCTCTGGTCAAAGGAATTAAATTGAAATTTTATCTAAGATTAATACGAGGGTGATACATACATGACCGAGACAGTTTTGCAATAGTAAAACAGTTAATTTTTATCAGATTAGTTGACTGCAAAAGTTAATAAAAGTACAATATTCTGTGGTATACTTAAATATAAACGAAGGGATAATTCGTTAAAAGTAAACCATGCTAAAGCTGCGTAATAGTGGTAATCACTGAAAAAGATGGTCTGTACTAATAAAAATGAGATATTTGAAACGTGTGTGTGTGTGTTGTGGTGGTGGTGGTGGTGGGGGGGGGGGTGCCTAAAAGGCTCACTTTACAAGTATCTTTGTAAAAATTTTATTATTGAATTCGAGGATGTACTGTGAGAACATTTTGTATATTCCATAGCTTTTGTAATGGAGAATTACAATGTTCATCAATTTTGAAAGCAGATCATTTTGAAAAATTATGCGTTGAAAGATTTGCTTGTAACAAAAACAGCAGACTTCGTTTGATAATCATACAAAAGACAATTAAATAGAAATACCACCAAAAAACTTTTTTTATTCAATGCTTTTATGATAGAAAAGATATCAATTTTAAATATTTCTATTCTTTTTCTAGTTTTACTCGGAAAGGGAGACGACAAGGTAAGTATATTTACATCTTAAATATTGATATCACTCCTTAGTTTTCAGCATTCGATTAATTCGTTAGCAAAAATCTAATACTCATCTGCATTACGTTCAGTGTCAAACTCTGAGAGACAGCTATTCTCTGACAAGCTTTGTCTTCATCTGGAGTCCCAAAAATATTCTACTTGAAGCTTTTCCACGTCTTGTTACCTGCAAGGGTCAGCCTCCATTGCCTTAAGACCTTTGATATAACAAGTTTTCTTCCATACTGAGTCTAGTTAGACATGAGGGGTGGCTATGACTGTAGAATACAGTGCGCAACAATTTTCATAGTTACAATCAATTTTCCGTTAAGCGTTTTTGTTAGAGTCCTGCTTTTTCATTTATACTCTATAGATCGTGGAGTGTTTGTACAAAGGCCTCAGAAAATGAATGAAACGAAAATTAAGAATTATTTATTAATCATCTCTCTCCCTTCTGTCTCATCATATATATATATATATATATATATATATATATATATATATATGTATACCTATAATATATATAATATAGTATTATATTAAATTGCTCTACTTGATCGTGCCTGTAGCAAACTACTTTGAAAAAGGAAATCAATCAGCAGAACTCTCTCTCTCTCTCTTTATATATATATATTATCGGTAATGTCAAATAGACCCCGTATGCATAATACCTATTGTGCTATGAACATTTTTACACACTCCCATGCGAGGGGAAGCGACATTGTTTGTCAGTGCGCGGTATGTAATTGACCTCGTGCATAGCCATTGTTTGCCTGAGTATGTATTACTTTATGTATGCCCTTGAGTATACTTTTATTAATTTCTTCATTTATACAATATAAATGAATACTTTATTCTCTTGATTGTTTACCTGAGTATGTATTACGGTTTGTAACTTTATGTATACTTTTATTCATTTCTTCATTTATACAATATAAATGAATACTTTATTCTCTTGATTGTTTGCCT
>RDPX01000019.1:5540422-5576636 GCA_003991215.1 Morbakka virulenta
ACTGGATTTATAAAATCTCTTGAAACATTTAGCACTCTTTGTGTACATTGTTATATTTTACTAATATTTCTATATATATATATATATATATATATAAGCACTTGGCTGTTTATTTGTAGTTTACTCCTAATACTATATATATATATATATATATATATATATATATATATATATATATATATATATATATATATATATATATATATATATATATATGGACAAATCAATACAAATTTTGTTTTTAGGCTACAGGCAGGTTATCAACTGAAACGTGTCTCTCGTTTTCTTAGCTGCTTTTATAAATTGTTGATGACTTAATGATGAGAGTCCTCATTCTCTTTCTATTGGGTTCTTTTCCGTTAGGGCTTACGTTGTACTCTTCTTTTACCGGCTCTTTCATCTGCCAATATTACCATGGCTGTTATCTATAAACATCTTGATAATTGTAATTAATTATTAAGCACAATAAGATAAACTATAAGAGAAAATAAACAAATAAATTAAAATAACAATAAAAACACTTGTGATTAAAAAAAAATGCTTGACCTCTCAGTACCTGATGGTTTACGTTGGGTAGCCCGATTACGAAAAGTAAATTATTTTAAGAACATTGATTTCCAATGATTATATGCCAAAAATATTGTATGTGAAAATTAGAATTGCATAGTTAAGAATGACAGTATGTAGAGCCAGTAATGATGGCGACGAGTTTTGCGATGCGATGGTACTGGCTGATAACACTTGCTCCCAAACACCTGCACATTTATGTCAGAGAGTCACAAAATGGCCAAAGATTCTAATGGAATCTTTGATTATTTTCTAACAGAAAGTCTTAAACAGGTGACACTAGAGTACCTTAGTTCAGGTGTGTCAACGATGGCGTTATATTTATTCCATTTGTGTTTAGCATTACCTTGCAGCGTTGTTGTGAAACCCACAGTCCTTGATTAAGAGAAGCTAAATGAGGCGAAAGGCGTCGCCAGTAATGATACGTGGTGAAAACAAGTACATTAGCACAAAGAAAAACTTTGTAGATGGCTTTCAGGGTGTTACCAGGAGACTGTAGGAATGAGCTATGGTGCCTTGATCAGGGTAAGTTTTAGGAGCAGCTACTACCTGAGGTAGATTTTCCAGAGTGAGACAAAAGAAAGAGTTGGGGGATTGGTTGAGATTACATTTGTAGAGATATTGTCAATATACAAGAACTGTTAATAGTAAAGCTGAAAATGCATTTGGGCATGTGGCTTTGTACTTAAGACCATAGCGCTTTAGTTATTGGCAAAGATTGGTTAAAGATCAGTTAAAAAAATATCATTTTGCAATGTAACCTCAGCCCGTGTCTAAGTCTGTGTCATGGGACGTAATGTTTCTTTACCCTTGGTTGACAACCCTTCTGGGGATGTGTTTCAATACATCCCCACACGACGTGTAACCTCAGCACCACTCCAATTTTATGAGGGCAATATGTGGTATGCAGTAACTGATGTGGCTCCGTTTAATACTACTCCCATCACTGTGGGGCTCACTTAATCGAGACGTTTATGGTTTGCATTAGGTGATAGTTTTGGAGATTTATTACTTTCTTTATTTTTGTGTGATATTTGCCATCACACGAATGACCCCCAGTATCCAGCAGGCTTCCATTGGTTAGGGTTGCAAAGAAATTCTGGCCCCCAGATTAAATCCATATCCGAGCGTGTACTTTCGAGATGTAGTAGTAGTACTGACTTACAAATACAAGGTAAAATTCATTATCTTCAAAAAAAGATACTCCTTAGCTTTTTTGAATCAGAGACCTTCATTTCAATTCTTCAGATGTGAAAGCTTTCCTTCATTACGACTCTGTTCATATTCTCGAGCTTTGAGAGAAAAGCTTCAATAAAAGTCTTAATGATAGTGATCTTCATGCTGACGTACACTTAACTTTGTTTCGACTAGACTTTACAGCTCATCTTCATGGTATCTATGTTCAACAGGATCTTCCAGCTGTTAGAGTAAAATAATCTAAAACTAAAGGCAACCCTTTTGTGTACTTTTACCCGTTTTTCTTGTATTGATCTCCCTCTTCTCATTCCTGCTCACTAATCACGACCGTATAAGACTCCATTGATAATGTTGTGGACAAGCATCACAGTAAATTTTTTGTGTTTGGTGACTTCAATGCTCACCACATGACCGGGTCACCTAATTCTAATAGGACTGTCAGATCTGGTCAGGAAACTTGACGTTTGGTTTTCCCACAAGGTTCCGTAATACAGACTCAGGAGAATCTTATCTGTTGAATCTCGTTTTGACTTCTGCCCCTGAGCATATTAGTTTACCTCCTTTTAAACCTTGTGATAACGTTGTTGCCACTGTAGAGGTTAAGGCAACTGTTTCAAATTTTGTTAAAAGTCATCTCATCGGGAGACTTGTAAGTTTGTTCAGGCTGACTGAGAAAATTTCGTCAATTTCTGGGTGATTTTCTTTGAAATTCAGTTTTCAGTTGGCTTCTGGTGCCGTAAATAAATTCACAGAATACGTTCATGTTGATATTGAAATATTTTTATGTAGTCCTAGTTACAAAGTCAAACCTCATTTAACTCCATGACTCGTTGCTCATTTTTCTTCTACCATTACTTACCTCATTGCTTTACACAATTTAATGTCTTTTTCAGCAACAATGGTTATAAAAGGTTAATCTTTTATGCTAAATTTTGGTATCTTAAGCGAGTGTGTGAAACTTTTCTTCCAAAAGACTAGGAAGTTCAAATTTCTAAAAGATTTAAAACTTTGTTGTGGATTCTCTCCTTTAAATATAAAGTTTTATCTGTTCTGCTGGATTGTTTTCCGCCAGTCAATTATTCTCTAAATGATACTGGTTTTGCGTTGCCAGAATTTTCTTTACAAACCTATGAGATTGTGGACTCTGTCATCACATATCCAAGGTTGGTGGCAAACGTTATTTCTGAGATTGGTCAATCTAAAGCTCCTGGTATAGATGCAATTCTGGTGTTTGTTTTCAAAGAGTGTGCTTTTCAGCTATCTCCCTTGCTTTTAGACTTTTAAATTTTCGACTACAAGGATCTTGTTTTCCATCTTCCTGGAAGGTTTCGAATGTTGCTCCTGTTTTAAAGTATGCAGATAATCCATTTGATCCCAGCAGATGATGACGCCTCATTCTTCTATCTTATTAGTATGGTCTTTCAATGACTTA
Source organism: Morbakka virulenta (assembly GCA_003991215.1). Lineage (NCBI taxonomy): Eukaryota > Metazoa > Cnidaria > Cubozoa > Carybdeida > Carukiidae > Morbakka > Morbakka virulenta. The sequence continues at coordinate 5,543,619 of RDPX01000019.1, forward strand.
ACAACATTGCACTAGCAGAATACTTATAGAACCTACGTCTCTTTATAAATGTTCAGAATGGATTTAAAGGATTTTGCTCTACTGGTGACATTTTGACTGTATTTTCGGAACATATCTATAGATTTATGGATGTCAGGTGAAAGACGTGCTATAGCTATGAATATTTCCACAGCATTTGATACGATTTGAGACCCTGGCTTACTACGTACGTTCTCTGTTTATTCTTGACAGCGACTTGGGTGTCATTTAGTCCTTTCTCCAAGGTAGTAAAATGCGTACGTGTCATACAAGACGAAATTACATATTACGAGTATTCCAATAACGGTGTTATTAAAGGTTTAATTAATGACCCAACTCTCTTCCACCTTCAATGATTTTACTTGTAAGTTACTTCAGATTATCAATGTCTATGCTGAAGACACTAACGTGTTACCTGACAACATACAAAAGGCTACTTAGCAGAAACAAGTCAAACTTGCGGAAGATTTGAAATCTATCTCCCAGACTTAAACTGAGGAAATAGTTGCTGTGATAGTACCAGCTGATATTTATAATATTTTTAAAAAAGCAAAAGTTCAGAAAATAAGGCCACATCGCAAGAGAAATTAAAGTTATCCGAAAAATCTGAAAGGTTATCTCAATGGTCATAGGAATACAAATTTACTGGATGCTAAAGAAAAGTGGATGTTTAATTTGCTTCATAAAATACACTTACAGTTTAAGGATTTTACTTTGCCAAAGGTTTTCTCCTCAAATGTTTTGTAAATCTGACTTTTTGATATGTATTTCGAGGTTTTATTTATTTACCGTCATTATCTTTCTTGTGATAATCATAGTTTATTTTAGCAAATCATATATGAAAAATTGCATTTGCACTGAAAATTATGTAACCAGGAAATATTTGTAGATGAATAACATTAAATAAATATAAATATTTTACATTACTTTCCGTTTGTAGAATGTCCGGTTTCTCTACATTAATATCATTGTACCCATTATCTCAGCAATTATGGGTGCCATGCTCATCACATTTGGTATCATGGTTTTCCGCTGCTGTAGGAGAAGAAGGTTAAAGAAAGTTAGATACTTTGGTGGAAAGGTTAGTACTTTACCTTGTGCACCGTTTCTCGCTTTTTTAANTTTTTTGTAAATCTGACTTTTTGATATGTATTTCGAGGTTTTATTTATTTACCGTCATTATCTTTCTTGTGATAATCATAGTTTATTTTAGCAAATCATATATGAAAAATTGCATTTGCACTGAAAATTATGTAACCAGGAAATATTTGTAGATGAATAACATTAAATAAATATAAATATTTTACATTACTTTCCGTTTGTAGAATGTCCGGTTTCTCTACATTAATATCATTGTACCCATTATCTCAGCAATTATGGGTGCCATGCTCATCACATTTGGTATCATGGTTTTCCGCTGCTGTAGGAGAAGAAGGTTAAAGAAAGTTAGATACTTTGGTGGAAAGGTTAGTACTTTACCTTGTGCACCGTTTCTCGCTTTTTTAATGACACTCGTTTTTGTTTGCTTTTCTACATAAGCCAAGTAAGGATGGAGGTAGAACTAAAGTCGGTTTCTCAACCTCAAGCCTTCTCTGTGCTAAGTGTGGAAAATTATGTACAACTTTATTTTTCATTTACTAAGAAAATTCCATTACAACTTTAAAAAGCAGTTGCTGAATAAGGGTAATACAAACAACAATAATAATGAGGAAAAGTAAGTATATTATAAAAAAATCATTTCAGGTAAACAAGGGCTAAAGACAGTTAAGGGAAATCTGGAGCTATTTTTTGTTTTACTAGAATTATAGACATTTTATAAAATTATAAGTTAATATGTATAAGTATACATATAAGTGTTATTCTATTAACCTGAATATGAGCATACCAAACTTACAAGCGGATAATCTTTACCTTACCCTACCCAGGTTCCATGTCCGGCTGGACGCAGGCTACCAAGATTTGCCACATCTCTGTCCCTCATCATTCTAATTATTTAAGCAGCTGACCTTTGCTCAACTGTTATCTTCACCAGTCCATCAATGTATTTTACTATCGGTCTTACTCTTCCTTGCCATCGCTCAAACTTTCCACTGAGGCATAGGCCTTCCAGCTCTCCATGCCTAATAGCATGTCCTACGAACCGCAGCTGCCTGACTCTCACTGTTGACCTCAAGGTTTTCTTTACTCCAGCCTGGGCCAACACCTCCTCATTTGTTTTCTGGCTGTCCAGAAAACTTTCAACATTCTTCTCCAACAAAATATCTCCATAGCTTCAAGCCTTATTTCATCATTCTCCAGAAGACTGCACGTCTCCCACCCATGCTGCAGTACAGACCACAAAAAACACTTCACAAGTCTCACTCTTGTTGACATTGTAAGCTTACTGTTTGTAATCATTCCTCTTACTCTTGTGAATGAGCCCATTGCTAAAATGATCCTATTCCTTTTATCGCTCTGATATCTTCCATCACTTGTGACTAGACTTCGCAGACAGAAGAAATGTTATGTTTGCTTCACAGTTTTGTTGTTAACTAAGATAGTAATAGTAATATGAGCAGGTTCCTTCCTTGAGATCATCATAACTTCTTTTTCCCATTGATTTTAACCCTCTCTCAATACTTGCTTGTTCTGGGGCACTGACCAGCTTTTGTAGCTTTTCCTACGAATCTGCTATTAGAACCGTATTGTCAACATAACTGATATTAATAATATTGACTCCTCCAACCTTAATGCCTTCCAACTCGCTGATACCCCTCATAATTATTTCGCTATAATAATTTAAAAAATCCAGTGACAGAATATAGCCTTGTCGTAACCCATGTTTAAAATTTTGAAAATATGATTTTCACCAATTTTCAGAATTGTCCTTTGTCTCGAGTATAAATTTCTGATCAATCTTATACTTCTATCTGCAATATCCAATTTATTAAGCATGCCAAGTAACTTTTCATGTTGCACTCTATCAAATGCCTTTTCATAGTCTGCAAAGCACAGGTAAAGCTCTTTCTACAGTTCTAACGCTCTCTCCATTAACAATTTTAATGAAAAAATTCCATTTGTTATACCTTTACTTTTCATGAAACAGAACTGCTCTATACTAACTTCCGGCTTTATTCTACTTCTAATCCTGTTTAATATTACTCTTAATATTACCTTACAAGTCTGGTCCATGATGCTAATTGTTCTGTGTCCATTGTACTCCATTGTCCAAGATATACTTAGTATAGTAAAAAATGTTGACTTGTACATCTGAGGAACGACTTCACCTTTGTCATATATTTTGTTTGCTAATTGAGTTAAAACATCAAAACCCTTCCAGGGGCTGTAGCAACTCCACAGCAGCACCATCATCTCCAATTGACTTTCCGTTTTTCATATCATTTATTGCTACCCTTATTTCGCCCTTGGTTATGCACATGCCTTCGTCATCAAAATTTAAGGTTGTTATCCTCCACCCGGTCGTCATCAAATAGTTCTTTGATATATTTGCTCAACCTACCTCTTACGTCCTCGGGATCAATCACAACTGCTCCATCTGCTTTCTAAAGCAGATGGAGCAGTTGTATTATATTATTGGAGCAGTTGTATTGTATTTTTTGTGTTCTTTGTTTCTGCTTCATCTTTTCAAGCTTTACCTTTATCTTAGCCAACAATGGGGTATGATCGATACTACAGTCAGCTACCTTTTGTTAATGGTGATGAAGTCTAGCTGGTTTTTTATTTTTTTGTTTGGACTCTTTCCCGTTCATAATCGTCTTGGTTGGTGTTTAAACCAAGTATTTGATATGACTCTTCCTTTCTCTGTGCACCACTCCACAAAATGTCTCCCTCTGTTATTTATCACTCCCAAACCAATAATCGAGCTATATCTTGTTCTCGGCATTCACCAACCCTAGCATTGATATCCCTCATTACAATAGACCCCTCGTTTCTTCCACATATAGAGTGCTCTGTTTACATCAAGGTAAAAATCACCCTCTTCTTTCTCCTCCTTCCCTGCTGTTATTGGGGCATTAAACGGTTGACCTTTAAATTTCACTAAAAGAACTCTGTCCGGTATTGCCCAATATCCATGAAAAACAATTTAAGATGCTTGTCCACCATTAGTCCCGTACCTCTCTGTGCAGAGTCACTACTCAAATCGATGAAAGCATCTGCACTCAGAGTTTCCACTCAGCCAACACACGGACATTTCACCTCGCGTAAACCCAATAGGTTCAAATTTAGTCTTCATTTCCTGCTCAAAGTCAGCCTTCTTCCTGCCTGGTACATAGTTCTAACGTTCCATGCTGCCAACTTGATCTCCTTTAACATCCTGTATGTTTAGGAGAAGAAGCTATAGGGGATGGGGAATGGGGGATGGGGGGTGGGGGGCAATCGCATGACGACTGTCGAAGGACACCTGTTTCCCACCATTAATCGTAAGTCCGAGCAAGACAGTCTGCCATTAAGCAGCACGACCCTCAATAACGCTGCTTTGTTCATCTTNTATCCATGAAAAACAATTTAAGATGCTTGTCCACCATTAGTCCCGTACCTCTCTGTGCAGAGTCACTACTCAAATCGATGAAAGCATCTGCACTCAGAGTTTCCACTCAGCCAACACACGGACATTTCACCTCGCGTAAACCCAATAGGTTCAAATTTAGTCTTCATTTCCTGCTCAAAGTCAGCCTTCTTCCTGCCTGGTACATAGTTCTAACGTTTCATGCTGCCAACTTGATCTCCTTTAACATCCTGTATGTTTAGGAGAAGAAGCTATAGGGGATGGGGAATGGGGGATGGGGGTGGGGGGCAATCGCATGACGACTGTCGAAGGACACCTGTTTCCCACCATTAATCGTAAGTCCGAGCAAGACAGTCTGCCATTCAGCAGCACGACTCTCAATAACGCTGCTTTGTTCATCTTCATGGCGTAACAAATTCATGGTTATTCAAAGTAAGTTGTGAGGTTTCCAGTTCTCTTCCACGCTGTCTTATATGTATTGACCTAGCCTTTGCCTGAAAAGGCTTCCTGCAAGGTAGCAGGTCAAGTTTGCTCATAATATTTATCATGAACATAAAACAAGGATCCCTGAAAAGTATAAAAACAATAAAGCCCTCAAAGTTTCAGCCATATTTCTTTGTCACTCATGCAAAACAATTTTTTATTCTTTCTTGGCTCTTTCTCCTAAGTTATTTAATTAAATACACACAAGGTACTTGAAGCATACTGTTCCTTTCACCTTAACTCCTAATGTTTTATAAGTGCGAAGCTAACAAGTACAGCTCTGATTTTTTATCATAAGAAATATATCCAGCAATTTTACAGTCCATCATTATTTTCTAAACGTGGAAATTTTATTTCATCTGCCACTGTGGTTTCCATCAAAGAGTTTTCCAACTGATAACAATCAGATTCTCTTGAATACACTCTGTCCCATGGAAAGTTGATTAAAACGGAATGTCAAAATGTGGTCTGTAAAACAAACGTTGTTATACTGTAAGGTTTATGTTTTAACATGGAAGGGAGAAAAGACTACTTATTTTACTTTAAACAATGTATGACTTAAGCACTTGAATAAAATGTTGACAATACTATTGGAACACTATGAGAAAAGTTACAGAGCAATACGTCACAGCTACAAAAAGTTCCTCGCTGCCTATGTCTTCAAACAGCATTCTATTGGATTATGAAGAGGTCCTTGTGCCTTTTAGCAATGCTGGGCAAAATTGGGGAGGCAATCTTTAAACATCAAAATGGTGAAAATAGTAGTAAAAAACACAACTGGTTGCAAACAACACTTGCTCTTTAGCTGTACATACCTTTCACTATTCGGAAATTCACAATACAATAATGCAGTATTGTTTTCTTAGATTTGGGGGGAGGAGGGGATAACTTTCTTTTCCCCAGTTCCGCAAATCGTGTAGTCACCCTCGGAGGGGCTTTTATTGTAGTAAATATCCTTTTATCCACTCGGCTATGGTACAGATTCACTGGTCACCAAGCCACGACTGCTCTGATGAAGTACTGTATATTAAGTATAAGTATATAAAATAAATAAGTAATATACCTTTTCTGCTACGTGAACGAGAAATTGTATTGATTCTAAATCTATTTAAATAGGAGACGACACACTGGCCAGAAAAATATTTTTACACTTTTTAGTCGACGTTATGAGCTTAAAATTGTTGACATTATCAAGGAAGAAGGAAAAGTATCAGTTGAGGTAAAATGTTAATAAAGACAAACATGATGATATTTCAGGAATAGAAAATGACCACATAAATTTGAAAGAGAAAACTTTCGAATCAATCTTTTAAACAAAACAGAGGGAAAAGAAACTTAAGAAAATCACATGCAGGAGTTAATATTTTGGGGAGAATGTCGTTTTTTTCTTGTTTCGCTTTAGAAAAGTAATATTTTTAGAGATAAATACAGAAAATTATTCCTGACGAACAACCTTTTTTGACCAAATGTACCCATCTCTAATGTGAGTGCAGTTAATTTTCCTTCTTGAAGTTTATAATCTTTTATACTCTTTTGGCAATTCATCACGATTTTTATTACATATTACATTAATTTGCAAAATAATCCCATTTTCGAAAGGAGTTCAAATTTTTCGAAGTATTTTTTAATAATATACAATTGTAATATTCCTCCATATACCATAGCAAACTTAGTAATAGCACGACTTTAAAATATGGGCCAACTGAGGCTCAAAATGGCCAAAACATTTGTAGCACTGTAGGTTTTTACTTGTATCCACAAAGGCCTCCTTTAGCACTTCCAATTTGCTAGCCTCCTCATCCGCAGGGGCATCATAACAATTTTGTACTTCCAATGCATATCGAGTTCTTAGCTCTGCATTCTCTCTTAAAAGCTTCACTCTCCGAAGCCGGACTTCGATTTCACACTCTAGTGGATTATAACCGCCTCCGCAATCAGCTCGAGGATATGTATTAGCATTTTAGACAGCATTACGAAATCGGTTGTTGATCCTGAACTAGTCGATCTACATCACATGTGGTGACTGCAGTAAATCTCCCGTCTGTTTACTCACTCTGTTATTAGACTAATAGTTAAAAAAAACCGTTATTTTTTATGAATACGATTTTTCGCTTCAAGAATTTGGCTCACAGTGTATGCTAGCGTATTAGTATTGTTCATAAAAATTATCTTGATAGCTAAGCACATTATTCGCCCACTCTCAAATTATACTGTTTTTCTTTCGTAGCCGTCGTCTGATTTGGTTCGCCTGGATCGAATGAATCTACTCTCTGAAAGCAGCGATGACGAATATTACGATTGAAAAGAGTGCAAGGTGTGACTAATGGTTCTACCTTGGCAGAGAACTTTAAACCTGCTGGCATACCAAATCGCTTCATGAACTCTGGCCGAAAAAGCTAATTTAAGCTTTAATCCAACACTTCTTTGCCCCCCCAAAAGCCAGACCTGGGAACTTGTAGGTATTACTGTCATTATCATTTTATCTCTATAAACTGTTTTAGTAGTTCATTCGTTAGTTACTAGACTACGATGTGTAAAAATTGTTGTCATTTTATTCTAACCTATAAAACGTCTTTTGAATCTTTATTACAATTTTTGAAATTTTAGCTTTAGGAATTACTATTCCAGTTTACTCTATTTTGAGTTTCAGTATTATATTGGAATGACCAATGTATAGCCACAGTATTGAAGTAACTAAAACACTTGTCATTTTCGTATGTTAAGATTTCCTTCTGTAAATTTTGTTGAAATTGTTTATTCGTTACCAATACTTTGAATTTCTTGCTGTCATTCTTTTTTGTTGCACATAACAGACATGCTAATGTTATGTAAGCCATCACTATGAGCTATAGCTCCCGTTTACGTTCCATCAGTTGCTTGTTGAAAGGTCAGACAACTAACTTCTTAAAACTCTCATGCCAGACTGGTAAATCTGATTTTTTTTATTGCTCCCAGCTTAAAACGTGACAAAAATAGCTCAATTCACATTAAAATCATCAAATCCAAAAGATAATACAGATGTCAGAAATACTTCTCTTATCGTCTGGCTACTAGAAAAGAATTGGCCACTCCTCCGACGTACCCATTAACAAATTCACAATAAACAAACAATCTGCTTTCGCAAACCTAAATGACCATGGTTAGCTCTAAATCCTGGCAACTGATAAGGAACGTGCAATTGTCATCCTTAACAAAGTTAACTACATCCAAATATTTTATGAACATCTTAATAGTGGGCCATATATTAAAGAAAAGCATAACCCAATGAACAAGGTCAAACCCAAATTAAGAAAAACACCAATTGCATCAAATTTTGGTTTTGGTTGCTTTTAAATAGTGCGGTGAACATGGGACTNTTAGATAATGAGATAGATATATAGATAGATAGGTAGTTAGATATATAGATAGATAGATATATAGATAGATAGATAGATAGATAGATTAGATAGATAGATAGATAGATAGATAGATAGATAGATAGATAGATAGATAGATAGATAGATAGATAGATAGATAGATGGATAGATAGATAGATAGATGGATAGATAGATAGATAGATAGATAGATAGATAGATAGATAGATAGATAGATAGATAGATTGGTAGATAGATGCATAGATGGATGGATCGATCGATCTATAGGTGAAAGACACATGAAAGATAAACACCCGCAATCTAATAATGAACCTAATTTGGCAATGTAGAAAGCTCAAATTTGTTATGGTATTTTTTAAACCCTGTGACAACAAAAGCTATTTATATGATTCCGGGTCATATGGGTACTTTGTATCGTTATCAATATATTTCTACGATTCAAAAATTAATTGAACCAGTTTACAAAACGGTGGTCAAGCTAGTGACTTTTGAAGAAGATATTTTGGAAATTTGCTTTCTTACGAATGTATGACAAATTGTGGCTGATTTTGGAACTTCGGTCTTTCGTCTGCAAAGATGGAACAGTAGTCGTTTTTTCCTTGTCTCATGATGGTCATTACTAACTGGTTGTGACCAGTCTTGAATAAGTTGTGTAAACGTGTCAGAATTTAACAATTTTAGCTAGCCATTTTTTGGGACAAGTCTAGTCAATCCGCTCAACATCACTCCAATCAAAAACTGCTTATCACTTACTCTAGACTCTTCCTTGCAAAAAACATTTTGAGTAACAGAATGTTAATTTGAGTGAAAATGGCAATTTAAGGAAATCAGTACTGTTTTGGGCCTACATTAAAGAACCAAGCTTCTAAAGAGAGCCCTTAAATCTACATATCAAACCCCTCGAAACACAATTATGGCGAAAGAACAAACTTCAAATTTCTGGTGTGCAGGGCTTACCTTGTGGGGTAATTTTTTTCAGTTTTCTCTCGTTGAATTGCGCTGTCCGGCGAAAAGAGATGTGATACTAAACTTAAAAATCACCAATAAAATCACTCAGTTTGGTCGATAGCTATCTAGCTGACAATTGACTTTTAAAGTGCATGGAACGAGTCCCAGCATTTATATTGTACAGTGAAGGTTGGCCTTTGAAACACACTAGTCTTAAAAGGGGTGCGAGTTATTTCTACCAAGATATCTAAAATTGGTAAACGTTTTCAGCAGTAAACTCTAAGGGCCGATGAAGATTGTCGAGGTTAATCCTAAACCTACTGTTGTCTTGTTGATTTTTAAATCTGGCAAATGTGTCAACAGTGAATTACAAAATTGGTATCATAAAGCTTCAGTTTATCGGGCTGCCATTTGTTCTCCTGAAAAATTGTCATGAGAATGAGATAAAATAAGGTAAATTCTGTTGAGTAACGGTTACCCTGACGATATATTAGGCAAAGTTATTTGGTAAAAATTATCCAGTTTCCAAAATCAGAGCCCGCAAAGCGCCCTATATACCGAAAACCACACTTGATACGGGTGGTATCCGCTGAATTTGAAAATCAAATTACCAGGGCAGTTTCCGAATGCGGTCGTGTTACAGCACCCAAAGGTAATTTTCACTTCACGGATATTCTTCCTTTATGTCAAAGGATGTCTTGCCTGGCACAAATTCAAGTATGTTCAGAGAAGGATAATAAACAGAATTGCAACTGAGGGAAGTGTCCTTTGGTGTTCGTAAATCACTTTCTCTTAACGACAAACGATTAAGATAAGTTAAACTCCTTTTCGCTCAAAACAAAGCGAGGCAATGGTGAAACAACAAATTGAAACTGCAACTACCTACGACTCGAGGGAATCAATTTGAAAGACCTCACATATGCATTAAGAAAAACTATTTGTAATGTAACGTTACACCAGATTTGTAGGCGGAGAAAGGATGAAAAAAATCGTTATGTAACGCTGGAAAAAAAGTGGGCTTTAGAACAAATCCAATTGTACAAACCTGCGTTGTAAAAGTTTAGCCATATCGGAGTAAATCAGCAAGGAATTCGCTGACCTAATCTTATAATTTAGAATCAACATAATATGCCAGAAATCTATAAGTTATTAGAACCATCCTTTCGGGAACTCGATGCTTATGAGTGGATCCAATATATCAAGCGCTAACGCACCAAGTCGCAGTTCCTTCACCTGCAAAGAGCAGGAAATGGTACCACTAAGCCGGGAAATGAGTGGCTTGACTCTACCTCACGAGCATTTTGATTCACATACCGATAGCAACGGGAGGACTTTACAAAAAAAAATAGAACTCGAAAACTTTTAGTATACAGGAACAGTGTTAGCCGAGGTATAGTCCAAGCTTGTAATCGATGAACATCTGGCTGTTTCTGAGTGTGTATCAGGAAATGCGGCGGATCAAGGTTAATGAAGTCTGAGTATTAGAAATCAGTTCATGCGAGTCTCACAACCTCTAACAGATTGTAAAATGCACCAATTTAGTGTTGTCGACCATTTCAGTAAATTTTATTTGCGGATTATGAAAGGTCGCAAATAGTCTGCCACCAACAGGCCTCTCTCGATCAAACGTCGATGGAATTGTGGGCAAAAGATGCCAAAGATGGGGTCTCAAAATTGCTATTTTAAGCGTTAATTATTTATTGAACGGCCCCATATTTTAGTACAAATATAAAACAAAATAAGCAAGGAAGAACCAATAAAATGAATAAAGTGCGATTAACAGTTTAAAATATTTATTTGGCAAACTTTAGTGGACATAGCAGTACACTATCTACACCAATCTACAAAATTGGTCAATTTTGTATCGAAATGTTTGGGAGCTGTTTCCTTTAAATCCATACTATTCAACTACAAACTGTCAACGTTGGAAGAATAGTAATTTAGGCTGTTACGTAAAAAATTTCTCTTTACAACAAGAATCTTTTGCACACATCCCTTTTAATTCTCATCCCGCTGTAATTTGACAACCATTAGCCTAGATTTTTTACAAAAAAAATGGATGACAACTAGGGCCGTAAATTTCTCTTGGCAGTTGGGAAGGACGGGGAAGGGGGGAATATGAGATAATGAATATAAACTTCGCAGCAGGCCATAGCACTGCCAAGAAAATTGTGACAGGTGTCTTGGTCATTGTTTGGATTTTGAATTGAGCTTGCTATGTAGGCTCCTAATTTTCCTCACAGTGACTAACAGTGAATCTATAGTTTTCACAAAATGTTGTGAATTACGATCTCAATGGCATACAATGAAATTTTTATTTTCAGGCAGATTCTTAAGATTGCGGGTGCTCAGTACTATGGTTTTTTAAGTTTGTAGTCATCTGAGAACACACTTTATTAAAGGCAGTTTCTTACAAAACAAAATGCGTTTGTTGGAGCTTATTCCTATCAGTTAAAAAAATATATATTTTCTATCTTTGTAATGAAGATGTGAGCAAGTTCGCGAATTTATATTGCCATGGTAATTTCCTTATGAATTGAACAAGTCGTGATATTAGTTAAGGGTCTCCACATGAAGCTCTCGAATGAGTCTTTAAGAGCTTCGTTTTTAATGTTTTTAACGATCCTCAATCAACAGTAATCGTACAACGGCTGACATGTATTATTTGCAACCCCTTCGTTACCTTAACCACCAATTTTTGAACCTCTCTACGGCTCGTAAATGATTTGAGATTACCAAGTACAGTTTTACATCTGAATCCGTTTTATTACCATGATGAAAACCACCAAGCAAAACCAAAAGGATATCAGAGACCACCACTTACGCCTCCTCCAGTTTTCCATTGGAAGCCTTAAAGAGCATTTGTTCTAGCTGCAAGCGGTAGTGAAAATCACCTTGTTCAAATCTTTCCGTTTGTTTCTATTGCCATATCTGGAGGTCTCAAGTAGGACGTCTTATGAAAGTCCCTTGAAGAATCAGGAAAGTAAGAGGTTTCTGTTGCACCATAATCGAGAATCTTAGTAGGTCGACTTCTTTTCCTAACTATAGTTGCTTCATCTGCATCACAATGTTCGTGCAAATGCTCAATAACATCAAAAAAACAATTTAAATAAGTCATCATTCCCATCCCATTTTACCATGTTGATTCTCATTATTGCAATTCTATTTTATCCAAAACACCGATTAACGTGAATCTTGCAAAATTGGCTAACCTTATCAAGTTGTTTATAATCAGACCTTAGTCTGCACCCGAACAAGTACTTTTACTTTTTCATGCCAGCTTTGAGGCCTGGTACCTCGATCCTTTCCTCTCTATCAGCAATGAAACTTTAGTCTCTTAGGAGTTTCTGGATCCCTTGAACGTTATTCAGGGTGCCTTCAAGAGCTCGTCCTCTTACCGTCCATCTTGTTGGCCATAACTCATGCAGTCCGGCATATAGGTTCTCACATTCAATTTGGAGAGCTTCTGAATTATTGTACTTCTTGGGCGACTTGCGTAAATTTCTTAAGCTCTCTCGATGTCTCAAATGCTTATTTAAGCATTGGTACGCCATTTTAATGTCACCACATCACACTGTTTATATGAGCAAGATCTATTTTCCTTTGTGATGCTCACTGTTTACCCTTAATCTATCCCTTCGTGACCGTTGCTCCTAAAACGAGCTNCAGGGTGCCTTCAAGAGCTCGTCCTCTTACCGTCCATCTTGTTGGCCATAACTCATGCAGTCCGGCATATAGGTTCTCACATTCAATTTGGAGAGCTTCTGAATTATTGTACTTCTTGGGCGACTTGCGTAAATTTCTTAAGCTCTCTCGATGTCTCAAATGCTTATTTAAGCATTGGTACGCCATTTTAATGTCACCACATCACACTGTTTATATGAGCAAGATCTATTTTCCTTTGTGATGCTCACTGTTTACCCTTAATCTATCCCTTCGTGACCGTTGCTCCTAAAACGAGCTGACATTGATGCAATGTCAGCTCGTTTTAGAAAATATTATCTGAAATAGTTTTTGCTTTTAAATCATCTCGTACCTGTATAACTAAGTACTGCTAATGGGGCATTAGCTCATCAACTAACCATATTATACAAATAACAAGTGGTTCCTTCCCGGATAATTCACTTGTTTTCTCTGGCATGATACTAAAGTACTTACATTCGGTATTCCTTATTTTGTCAATAACTGTTCGAGTTGTCTGTAAAGCTAATTGTTTAAAAACCTCATTTAGAATTATCGGGAAAATAAACTTTTTCAACTTTTTACTAAGCCATTCCAACTTTATTTTGTTAGAACAGCTAAATCTTAGGAGGGTAATAAAATTACTATTCTCGATTCCTCTACTAGGATATCATGAACCATCAATAGCCATTCTCGGTCAAAAAAGGAATTAAAGTGACCGCAATATTTCAGCAAACACCAACCTGTTTCGTTAGCCGTTAAAGTGAGGTATACAATATGACAATGACTATTTTCTAGACCGATCTGTAACTAATATTATCTACTGGTGATGTACACTGCCATCTAACGAGCCTCGCAGAAAGCAGGTGGTACATCGAGCGGGTGTGTCAAGAGGACAGCATCACTCTACTACGTACATAATGGTCATTAACAATAGTTTTAACCAAACCTTGACACGAAGGCACAGTGACTGCAGCATTAGGCAATGACAGTGGCAAACAGAGCCGCGTTAACCCAGTGACTAGGACTGTCATTTCTTTGGAAGGTAACAACGACAGTATCTCACATAAAATCGTTTTGTTCAAAAGTTTTTGGAAGGACCCCGTCCCTTCCCAGTCCATCCTAGGACTTACAACCTTGATGGCTATCAACGTTAACAAAATTGAAAATAATCCACCACTTTTTTTCATAAAAGTTACAGAAAATTTCTAGTCCTGGCATATACAATGGAAATTATTCTGCTTCACTTGATTTTTACACTTCTTTCAAGGCCACTTCATAATCTGAAAAAAGAAAAATATTATTTGTAAGCCGTAAACTATCAAATTTAGGGTCAACAAATATATGGCTATAGTAATGGCCACACTGCCTAAAATCTCACTTAAAAACCTCATTAGCATAAACCTGTTAATCACGTACTCTACTCTAGTCCTACATACCGTAAACTCTCCAAAGTAATCGTGATTCTAAAGTACGCTCTATATTTAACAGCCACCTAAGTAATTCCCTAAAGTAACGACATGCGAAAAATAAAAAGCCACGCGAAGAATAAGCGCCATGCTTTAGTAACTGGTTCTTTTGTTCCCTCACCAGTTTTGGTATATACATATGTCAATGAATGCCATCGTGCAGCGTTTAAAAGCTGATAACGGCCTTGTTTGGTTGGTGTGAGGTCCTGAAAGCGATAAAAGTGCATGAATTTCCAATTAGCGTTTTCCAAAACTTTTAAGAATTTTCTTTGGTTAACTAAAAAAATTTACCAGTAAAAGTGATCTGGGGTTGAATTCAAAAAGAACACGGTGCCAGAGTAGGGAAGCTCGCAGAAAAAGGAAATGTGGACAGCTATAGAAACGTCAACTAGCCTTTTTTGTTCATACCGTTCATTATTTCAAATTCTTGATTTCATCCCTTCCTCACATCTCGTCCAAAAACATATACAAAGACAGAAATGAGACACATATATTGAAAAAAAAACCAACTTTCAGGTCAGTCTTTTAGCAAAAAGCTGGAAAGTGAAGCATAGCATGCAGCTGATCCAGCAGTCGATCACAGAGGCTTAATCATTTACCTAACATTTATCTTGATCACACTTTTAACATCCTATTAAGTGTGTACTATCCCTACTGTATACCTGTTGTGTATCAAATACTATAATAGATTAGGCATTAGTGAGCGTAGAGATTGAAAAATTAAACTGACAACCATGTACGTAGGCACTGGTAGCACAATATAAAGAAACGTGGCTCAAGGGAGGAAATAACCAACTTTACAAAAATTTTGAATTAGCATCCCATTAATTCAGAGAACATTTTCTAAATCAGTTAGTAAACAAATAATGAGCTGAGTACGAATAATAAGAGGCCTCTGTTTTTCCAAATATTACAATTTCGAGTAAAAGGAGCTTTATCCCAAAGGTTTTGCTAGCCGTTTACGCTTAATAACTATTTAGTATCTCCCCGATACTGTCTCAAGTTTCTCTACTTCAAACAGACTTTTACGTCCTTTAGGGGTATTTCTGTCACCTCAAATTTTTCTTTCAATATTCCAAATAAAAACCTATCTTTTTTGGCTCTTTCTTGATTGGTTCTTAGCAATTTTTTGGCCATGGATTGTTCAGTTATTTTACAGACGCTTAAGCTTGTGCTACGTATCATAGTCAAAGTGAATATGCTCAGCTCTTTAAAAACTCAAGGCTTTTGATCAAAAACTAAAATTGCAACACAGTGAAAAAACATGTCACATGGTACTTTAATTCAACATTTGATCAATATTTTTGAACAAAAGATTTCTTGAAGGACGTTTTTCACCCGTAACGTTTTACGAAAAATAGTCATTTGGCAACTGTAGTATTACATACAATGTCTTTTTTCTGCCAACTGACATTTCAATTACCACTGTGATCATGATTATGGAAAAATGTTTTAACTGATCTATGTGGGATTTCAATTATTTATTCCATGTTTCATTTATTTTAATTTCAATGTACAGTCATAAATTTCCACGACTATGATTTCAGTGGCAGTTGAAATATCAGAGGGCTAAAAAGGAGGGGCATAAGATAAAAAAATACCACTTCTCGTAGTTTTTCTATTGAATGAGATACCTGTCGTTTAATATATATGAAGACCTTAGTTCCTTACTACGTTTGCTAGTTCACAATACAAAAGATAATTGGCGGTATCAATTCAATCATAGGTTCAGCAAAGGTAATCAAATGGCTACTTACAACTTGTGCAATATCTTGAACTAGTGGTCTATGCAGAATGAGTCTTGTGTGAATGCATTTGCATTTATTGCTAGTCACATTATTACTGGCAGTGGCAGTGGCACCTGGGAAGAAGCAAGTTTCAAAAACATTTGATAGTCTAGGTTAAAGGGAGAAAGGACACTCATTTCCTAAACACCTGAAAATGATGATTGAGCTCTGGGTGAACGTGGATCTTGTATCGTCCACCAAGCCCGCCAAAGTTTGTATCAGCTTTGATAAAAAATACTCTCCTGATTCTTGAGTGGAGTAATGCCATCGCACAGCTACAAGAGAGACAGAGAAATTGATTAAATGATGAACGAAGGTCAGCATTTGATATTTTCTTTGTTCGTGCTAAATGTACACTAAGTCGTGCTTTCATTAACCTAACTGACATAATGCCTCCTTGAAGTAATATGACCTAAAATAATACCTCCAAATACCCACATACAAACTGCAATTATATTTGTACACGATAACTGCTACTAAAAGTCCAGTAACTGCTAACCCTGCTACTGGTACTATGTTAAGACTGTAAAACCTGTTTCATGGTAAGGTCGTCAGTGACTATATCATTTCCCCAATAAAACCTGCATGGTGATGAATGAAGTCAGACACGCAACATGTCTGATAAAGTCTTGCAATGACAACAACCTCATTCAAATGAAATGAAGCAAAAACTAAACAACATACAAAAGAAAGTGCAAGGGAAAACGGTGCCTAAAAAATTGACAAAAATATGTTTTACCGATGTTTGTTCATATAAAAACCCTGTAAAGCCCACACTCGATTCTCTTGATGGAAGATTGAATCGTTTAATTGACTTACCAAAAGAGAAGCGCCTAAGAAGCCATTGATAAGAAAAGAAATTGTTGAAAACATAGATTTAGGTGGGAAAAAGTCCATCAGTATACATGGGAGAGCAATGTGTCAAAGGTTTAATAATAAGCTAAGTGGGATGACAAACATTGGAAGGAAAACCTGACGGGAAACGAAATGCACAGAAGTAAAACAACGTAATGGGATTGGTGGATCGGAATTTCTATATAACAAGGTAAAGAAAGGGAGCGGGCAGGGGAAGACACAACATATGGCCTTGTACATCAAAGTCGAAAATGATTCTGTTTCGAATGACAAAAAGAATTAAAGATAGATAAGAGGAATATAGTCTTTCATGCAGAATAACGTACATCAACAAATAAATGGACTTCAAACTTTAATGTAAGGAGGGATGGATATCAGTTAGGTACAGAAATTCTTATAGAAGTAGCCAGAGACAAAAAGGTTCCTGGAAATTAGTATCATTATGTATGCAGTTCTACGATCATGGGATACCAATAAAATAATAATTCATAGTGAATATGATATTAACAATAAACCAAAAAGAGTATCGTATATTGTGAGGAATATAGAGCAGTATCACTCATCCCAGCATTAATGCTTTGTATACTGAGACGAAGGGTGAGTTTTAAAAAAAGAGAACATATAGGAGATTTAGTCTGAGTTCATGAAAAGCTGTTGGCCAGCGCATAAAAAGGAGATAAGGTTTTTTTGACAGAGTAATTAACTTATTACTTTAGGCGCATTCAAATAAAATGGAGTAAACTCAAAGGACGGGAGACACGTGATGAATTAACGGGGGAGCAGAGGATGATACTTTTAACTGGCAGCTGTTCTCAACATATGCAAAAAAACACTAAGAAAGAACGTTTTCGGCGGATATAGTGGGTTGAAAAACAATAAACATTAGTCACATGTGATGATGACCAGGCTATGCCTCCAACCACGTGAGAAAGAAAACTAAGAAAACTAAAATACAAAGAAACGAAAAAAAGTGTCCGAACGGTAACAGGTTAAAAAAGTAATAAAATTCAAATTCTTAGACTCAACCAATAAAGAAGGTAGGATACACGACATTATAGTTAATAACTAGAACTGCCATGAAAAAAAGCACTCGCTAAAATGGTAGAGCTTTTCTCCAAAAATATGAACAAAGCTGTTTTTTCCTAATTACTGAAACCTTGGTAAAGGGCGTTCCTTGGTAAAGGTTTGATGCATTGAAATATGGATATGGAGAAAAATAAGAAATAAAAAAAGGTTTTATAGGAAATTATTGAAGGAATGCTTTAAATGATAATAGACACAAGATAAGGAAACAACCACAACAACCACAACAACCGCAACAACCGCAACAACCACAACTTTTCGTTGGATCAGCCACAGGCGGGTATTTAATCGAGTTCGTGGTCAAAAAATAATAGAGAACAGAAGCACAGGGGAACGAAAATGGATACAAGTTCTGTGTAACAGAATGATTCCGTGAGAGAGAAAAGGGGGCAAAAATTGGCCTTAGTTTCGAGATTAAAAGATAAACACCAGTGGAGTGAGTAAAACATCAAAAGCCTCTTTCCTGAAACCTATAAATCTTACTTATATTCATTATGTTTATTATTTACAAAACCGAGATTCATATAGAAAAATTCATGTACTTGTTAAAAATCTTTACTGACGCAACTATCAAATATTAATTACTATTTATACCCTCGTGTACTTGTGCTCATAAAAATTTTCAAGTAGTTGAATACATGAAGGTCATTTTACATTGTTGCCATTATATCACTTTTGCTGGTGGAACATGGGCCCATGATATCCATAACCTCGAATGCTGTTAGGTGCACAAACATTTTTCACTTAACTTTAAATTTTAGGAGTCTTTCTCTACTTCTGTATAACAAGTATTTCCTCTTCCGTTAAATTGTTCATTTTTAACACAAAGTCATAAAAAACGTAGAACGTAGTTTCAAATTTATTTCGTCTATCAAGCACGTAAAGATGTTAATTTAGTGCAAAGAACATACTTAAGATAACACTCATTGCAGAAGTTCTAAAAAATCTAAACAAAGTTTATGTATAAATATATAAGTACACCCAAAAACTTACAATACACAGGGTTCGTGTGTTGTGTACAAATCGTATCCCGTGCAAAGATATGGTGTTGTTTTAGATGATACGTCTCTTTCAGCATTTTCTTTCTTCCTTTTCTTATGAATGTCAGTGGAACAACAAGGTAATTCAATATTTTTACTTGTCATGTCAATAACCACGGCACTATCGTCCATAGCCTTTGCAGTGTACTTTCTCTCAAATGACCTTTTAAGTCCACCTTCTTCAAATGCAGACCTGCATACAACATAAGAACCGTTATCGCTCTGGCGATAAGGAATATGAAGAGCACCACCATTTTGTCGTTTAGCAATCATATCGACAGCCACAAAACATGAATGGTACATTGGATTTCCTAAATCAGTACAGTCTTGTGCAGTTGCAAGTATTTCGCTTTTAACGGGATCAACTATTGCTGCCACTGGTACCTGGGAAGTACAAAACACAAACCAAAGGTGAAAATTTTGGAAAATGAAAGCTCTATTGCAAA
This sequence comes from Morbakka virulenta, assembly GCA_003991215.1. Classification (NCBI taxonomy): domain Eukaryota; kingdom Metazoa; phylum Cnidaria; class Cubozoa; order Carybdeida; family Carukiidae; genus Morbakka; species Morbakka virulenta. The sequence continues at coordinate 5,563,310 of RDPX01000019.1, forward strand.
ATACCTGGGTAGTTTCAAGTACAAAACAGAAATCCATGAGGAATATTTCATATGGTATAATATAACAGTTAAAGACAAATAACTAAGACGAATAACTCTATTAAGCAACAATTTCTCCTTGCGATTATTGTTTTTCATCTAGAACAACTAACAATTGAAATCAAGACACTATACTCCTTGGAATAAAAGTCTCGATATCAAAGCCACTGTTCAAATAGCAATTGAAAACAACCCTTTTCTAACAAAATAAAGGCAATGCGAAAAAACAGTATACATCCCCTCAAATATATTTGATCGCTGAAAAATGGGTTTCAGCATTTCTCAGCGAGTGTCGATGATGAAATGAACCAAGAAAAACAAATTATTACAGCTTTACTTATTTTCTCTGTTTAAAATGGTTAGTCTAAAACTACATAACATATTTTTACCACTTCTCCAAGGCTATTATTCCAACAACCAGCCCATTTCTTAAATAACTGTTCTACCCCTTTTAATTAAATAACTGCACCATCGTGGTTATTCAATGAATATCATGATTTTTTTTTCTGTTACCTTCATTCAAGGGTTACACTTTCACTTTGTACAGTGTGTAGTCTATAAATATAACCTGAAAGATAACAAAATACAAATCGGTGTATCTCGAACTCTACTTGAGTGTCAACGAAAAAGCTTTCCGCCATAATGAATTTAAAAAATCTGGTTGAAAGGACGTGAATCTTTACACCTAGTATGCTGCACGTAAAAATGTTTGGGGGTTCGAATAAAGATGGTGTAGTCAACAATAGATACTGAAGTTCCCGTGACTAAAAAACATTGAAACCACATGTAGCATCTACAACCAGAGTGGTGTATGTCAGAATGTATACACTCACAAGGGCTTAACCAGATGGTACAGCTTTAGAGACGGTATCAAAACTTCGCCAGCAATATATAATGATCAATCCTTACCATATTATATTCTTCTGCAAAATTTGTAACATACAAGAACATCCTGCTTATAAATTGGAGATCATCGTGTGAGAAATAGGTTCCTTTCAATAACTTCATTATTCTACATGAGAAAGTTAAAACGGATAAATTATTTCACATAAAATGCACAATCAGTTCCCTGCATACACACTTTTGTTTGATAAGACGGGTATTTAAATAAGGTCAAAATTATCCGATAACAAATACTATGAAAAATACATATAATGTAGAATTTAGTAGCTTGGGCTTATAATCTAGACTATTATTAGTATAACAGTCCCCCAGGGATGGCAGCTTTTCTATTATGAACGAAAATATACAAAAAAATTGGAAATGACGATTAATAAAGACCGTCGTATCTTGGCAAATAAAAGTTGTTGCTAATCAAGAAGGTTTATTCAGTGCTACAAGTAATGTTTATGGTTTTCAATTTGTCTGTTTAAGTGGCTTTGCCGTGTATTCAAAATGAAAAAACCCTCACACAAACAAGTTAAAAAAAAGACACGACAAAGGTAATGACAATCGATATTGAATAATGAAATTACGGAGAAGTCCAGAGTTGTTGAAGTCCTCGTTTCTAAACTATGTTTGGAGAACCTGAAAAAAAGCAAAGCGCAGTAATTTCTAAAACAAGCAACTATAAAATTTCTGTGATATATAAACAGGCAACAACACGTTTCAAATTTCTATTGTTTTTCCAGGCTAAAATCACTCTCAATTATTTAAATTTGCTTGAAAGTAGGTGAAGCAAGACTAATTCACATTTAATTCACTCACTGGCAATGCAAAATGGTCTTCCTGCTTAAAAATAACTAGGATTGTTGGAAACAGTTTTTGTGGCGGGTTTTCTCCTAAATCAAATCAGATAGCTCCTCCAATTGATATACATGTGTGTCCCATGTATAAAGAATGATTGGAAGTACTTTGAATCAAATAGTCCACGTAGCTATGGCCTCTATAGCTGTTTGTCAAAATCATACTGATAACTGACAAATAAATCCTTTGAGTAACTTGTGGGTACGAATTCTGGACTTCAGAAAGTGAGAAACGCCTTCCTCTTTATTGATAAGAATTTAAGAAAATCAATAAAATTACTGGTCTCTCTTTTAAAAGTTTGAAAAAATTAGGATATGACTAGTAGGCTGCACTTAAAAAGTGGGAACAAAATTCGCATGAGCAGGATTTTGAGATGCGACAGCTACAAACAACAGCAACTCCATAAACATATGTTAATTATTGTAGTATTAAACTACTAAACTTAGTCCAGCAGCAGAGATCATCAAAATATCGATCCACTGTCACCTTTCTGAACCACTCTGCAAATGAGGGTGAGTGTGCTGTTAAGTGAGTGTGCGAGTCAAGTGATGCTAGTTACAGTATAATACTACAGCAGTTTTTAGGTTTTTTTAAACTCACATTTTGTAATACCTGTGCACCAGATTATAAAGTAGTTTTCCAAGGTAATTATGCTTTTTTCACCTATTGCTTTTGTAGCAACACAAAGAGTATGCCAACTTTACCACATGACTATAACAACTATAAAACGAAGGAGATCTAAATCCTTGAATGATTAACTCTGTTTGTCGGTAAAGACCACGAGGTTGGACTGTTAGTTTGCCAACGCTGTTGAAAATGTCGGTACCACGACTTTATTGTAGTAGTAAAATGGAAGACATGTCCATTTGGCGGTGTACAATGTATTCCAGATGACCATGGTCGTGCGGAGTTAAGTGGTTTGTAGATTATTTCACAATCGTGTTCCTTTTAGCGGCACAGCACAAATGGGTGGTGAATAATAATTCCAGAAAATTTGATGCTTTACGATGTCAGCATTAATTCAAAAACAAAGCAAGGCTACCTCCATAACTGGTGTGTCAATATTCAGTCTTGTTTTTCTCCTAGTAAAAGCCGGATTGGATTGCCTTTGTCCCTTAGCTTTTATTACGGTCATTGGGGGATGCACCCAAGGGAATGCAGTATTAGCCTTCTTAAGGCATGTCGATTGTACAAGATAGCCTTTTGCTGCTCATTTTTCTATTTTGTCTACCCATTACTGTTGCTCTAACTCCTGTGTTTCTTCCCTTAGATTTAATCCCTTCCCTGGATAAAAATATTTGATAACAAGTTTGACCTTGTAATATGGTCATACCAAAACAGTTTTCTTTAATGTGGCCTTTCTGCGTATTCAATGTATTGTTCAAAAAGTTACTATAACTTCTTCTTTGGCAAGCCAGTCGGTATAAAAAAATGCTCAACATTTTTCCTTTAGCACTTCACTTACAAAGCTCTAATATTTCTCAAAGGTTCTACTACCCGAGTACATAGTGTACATGCATTGAGAATGGCTGAAATAAACAGGGCATGTCAGTGGCGGTTTAGATTATATAGAACTGTTGGATTACAAAACCTAATTTTAAAAGGTGGCTTTTTTCTATTATGGGAAAATAAAATATTTACAATGTTTTTTAACAGAAAACTAAAGGTGTTTAGCAAACTGTTATTTCTTGTTTAATATCCTTAGGTCTTAAACCAAAATTCATATCCAGTAAATTTCATAGCAGGTAGTATTGTCAACTTTATAAAACAATTCCGATAACGTGGATGTTTGTTAGCAAACCAACAACTATTCTGGGCAACTCTGGCTCAGTAAAAAATTAGGTGAATTAGTTCATCTTTTAACCCCACCAAAACAGAAGTAAAAAATAATAAATGTTATTAATCACTGTTTCAAGCACTGTTTTAAAAACCAACACATACTTCGCATTAGTTTACAAATTAACATTTTGATAGGTCTGCCTTTATTAAATGACTCATGATACTTGAAAATTAGAAGCAGCCAGAGCAGTCTCTTTCATACCGTCAACAGCTGACCATTGAAATATTTAAAGAATTCGCTTCAGTATTGGAAAAGAAAACCAAACTTTGCTCAGTACTGTTGCAGGAAGCAAGAATGCGATAGGTAAGCAAATAATTTTATTAATTTTTAGCTGTGAAGCATTTCTACAATTCTTTACTGAACACTTTTTATTGTTTTAACAATATGAATCTATTTTCCGATGTCTATTTAAAAGTCTGTATTTTGACTAATAAGAAATGTTTTAGTTTATTTTTTGTTAAAAAGTACGTTCATAAGTTTGGGGTTTTTTTGGCACTGCACTTCAATTGTTCTCTTTAAAACGGGAAAATTTCAGTACCTCCAACCATGTTGCATACTAATAAATGCTTGTCAGGATGATTGGGAGTTAAAAACGGTGTTTACGACATGAGCTGAGCTAGAGGTGTGTAATCGAAATTGACGTCATGATCAGTATGATTATGTCTGATGGAAATTTAAAAGTATCTGTGAACCGAAGTGAATGACATCGTCATAAAAATGATCTGCTTAAGAGCGGGCGCCGACAGATAAGGTGGTAGAGCATATGGGCATGATAACTATAGGCAGTGGTTCGAATCAAATTTAGTCCACATATATTTTTTATTTTTCTACAAATTCAAATTCTCTCCATCTACGTTATATTATTTTTACAACTGCCTTGCCCTTTATGTTCTGTGAGATGTTCAGTCTTATATGGGTGATTTGGATATGTTCAATGATGAAAACCTGGGAAAAGAACGGCACACTCAACTTAAAGGTTTGATTCCAAAAACGATCTGGTTAAGAACGAGTCACGATCTATTACGGAGATAAATCGTATTTATAGTTATTAGCGATAAAACAAAAAACAACGAAGTTCAATGGGAGTGAAGAAATAGCATGAAAATCATTGGTAATCACGATCAATGAAAATTAAAAACAAACAAACAAGCAACTCAACAATCGGAAACTACAGTAGGTTACAGGAATGTCTAATTTGGACGATGTTTCCAGGAATCAAGAAATAAACACAAACGTAGATTGACAATATTAAGAGTTATCTTCTAAATCCAGATTTATGTCCTGACCAAAGGCCTGTAGCATGACAACAGAATTTATGAGCAAATTTGAGATGATAACGTATAAATGAATTTCAAGGTTTCAAGATTTTATGTTAAACATACCGAAACCTAAAGTCATGCTCACGACGATATCATTAACTTTATCATAAATAGAATGACGTCAGTCATCAACCGCTGCCTTTTCTTTGATGTAATCTGCTCCAATGTTCCAAAACTTATCATTCTTCGGTATCGACCCATTGTTCTTTCCTTGGTCGCTAATTATGTCTTACCTTATTTGAAAGTAACGGTTAAAACGACCTAAAATAGCGGACGATGATTCATTGACTGGTCCGCGTGCCCTATTTAAAAATTCAACTTTGTGAGATTTACTAACACCAATTCTGTGTTGCCTTTTCTTGACCATTCTCTTCGACGCACGTCTATAGAATGTTTTTTTCTTTCGATATTGACGTTGGTCGAGTGTGCCTTCCATATAAAGTGGATTGCTAGATGAGCTCCTTGACACGGCAAACGGACGTAATACACGTCTTTATCGGTTTTCGAAAATCCATCAACTAATTTTGTCATCAATGTGTAGAATTTTTGACGGCAAGTCGTTATTGATGTTGGTTCGTAATCTTTTTTTTCCACATAAGAACTGAACATTTTTTACTCGGAAAGAATATAACCTGAGCACCAGATACACCTAATGATAACCTTGTATTTCTGTGTATCTTTTACAAAGCAGATAAAAACATTTTAAAATCCCAATGACAATGAAAATAGACATAAAAGTGTCCTGGTTTTTTCGGTAATCATTCAGCCTGAATGATAAAAACAATGAGGAAAAAGTGCATCTATTCCTTGCAACCATGAATTATTTTTTATGTAACGTGAGATAGATATCGCCCCACTACCTAAAACAACTTAATCCCTGTTATCACGTCGGTCCGCACTCTAGACGGATAAAAGCGCGGTACCTAATCACCTGAGCAGCCTGATAAGGGGCGAAGTATCTCACGCACCTTAGCTCTGAAAAAGCTTAAGCCTCATGACACGATAAAGTTCTTATATCGATATTTTCCCCTCAGTCCATAAAGCCAAGAATATTAAAGATGAAGTATTTTCGTTATGCAAACTTGCATGTTATATTAAACCTTTTTTAATCTAATATTCCCACCAAAATAGTTCCTCGAGGCAATAATATCAATATTAATACTCACACTTTATCTTCAAGGAAAGTTGACGGCCACAGCAACTGGCATTTTTCATACTGGGCTCTGGTAAGTGGCTCTTCTGCAGGAACAGATACAACTCTACAATTAAGTATATCTGATTCTAAATCTAGCTCTGCCAGCAAAGTACAACATTTGTCAACATTGTCGCCAGTGTCAATCATGACGTCAATAACTGTAGTTGATAAAAATTAAAGGGTAAAAGAAAAATTAGTCTATGGAACCATACCAACCGCTCGGATTTTATGATCATTTTGATATTATGACTAGACAAATTTTCTTAATATTATCATAAAATAATCAAACGTAAACTAACACCGCACTGAGAAAATCTTTCCAAAATTTTTATGGAAACTAGTTGTATTTTTGAGCATAGAAACCTAGAAAGTCTGTAATAAGGCATCTGAGAGGTTGAATTTTCAAAGTCTACACAATACGCACTTAACCCTGGTCATTGTTAACCAACTGTGTTTATACTTCATGAACCACATGTCCAACTACTTTCAAGTTGCCTGTGGTTCGGAACCCACTCAATCTTTGATTAAATGCTTTCAAGTATACGCCAACGTACATAGCAGATCAAGAATGAAGATATTGTGAGTAACACTTTTGTACACTATGAAAAAAATCTACAACCACCCTGCCGGCACTGCGAAATAGGAAAATCTTCCCTCAAACTAGACAACACTTTGTAAGTGATTAAATTTAATCTACTGCCCAAATACAAAAGTGTACACCAAGATGCACATATAATGCTAAAATAGTTTGCAACGGAACACTCTCAAAACAAATACAAACAGTGTAGGCAGTTTAGATGAAAGAACTTAAAATTTAGAATAGGGCCTCGTACTTCTGTTATGCAAACAGCGTAGGCAAAGAAGGCACCTACCTACCTTAACAATGTTAATGAAAAATCTCCTAAATATTCAGAAAACTAAACTTTTGCAATGCCAAAAAGTTGTGAAGCTAAGCATTATGTTTTTGGATAATAATAGATTTTACACCTAAAGGTAAGTGATCGAAATAGTTCCATAACATAAAAAAAATATGAATTCCTAAACTAATTTGGTACCATTCAGAATGATCCAAAACTGCAGATAAAAAATCAAAGTAACTTGCATTGACATATTTGTATAGCAATATTTGCCATGGCATTTCACTTTTCTTATTAAACCATATCCATCATTAAAATCTATGCAACAATAAATATTTTACCAATAAACTAATAATTCCTAAAAAGCTTGTCATTGAATTTTATTGTGTATCATTTGCAAATAATTCAGTGAGCTTGGAAAACATTTAAATTATGTGGCAATACTCACATTGAAATAATGCAGGATAATTTGGGCTGATTTTAATAATAACAAGTGTTCAGAATAATTTCAAGTCCAAGTAACGATTATATCATCTTTGGTTAAAAAAACATGATCAGTTTAGTACTTGTTTCGAATGTGCATAACAATAACAAAGTTCATTTCTGTGGCTTCCCTTCATTTCCAGCACACCTGTTATTCTATGTATTTTTATGCATTTCATCCCACTTTAGGTGGCACACCCACCTCAACATTTTCCTTTCTGGTCTCCCCAGCATTTTTATATACTCTGCTTTGGATGACCAAAATATTTGATATACTATTTAAAGGAAAAAAGCTTGAGCATAAATAATTCAAAATATAGTCTCCATTTGACTTTGACCTGTTAAAAGCGCATAAAAAATGTTCCTACATGTTATTGTTAACAAAATCTTATACATAACCACATTGCCTACCTTTGTGATCATTAGTTACTTGCTTTGTTCTTATCCTCTTTAGATGCTTTAATGAGCTTGGAAGGGGTAATTTTGCTTTCAGTTTTGCTAAGATAACAGAGCATTTCTTTGCTTCTTGAATTTGTCCAATTACAACAGTGACTGCAAGAGGTAAAAAATGAACTCTTTTATTGCTAATCTATTTTATTTATCTGAATACATTCATTTATGATCTACTTGTTACTATGGGCAGGCAAATTTTGCTTAAATTTTTAAATGTCTGGATTCTGAGGTGATATTTGATGCAGAATACAATTCCATTAAGCAAATTCATGTCCAAAGCATATTTTGACAAACAAATTTTGTTGGTTTTTTATATGGTGACCAAATTTCGATCTTTTTGGCATAATTATTCAGTCAATGACTATGTACTGTAATAAATAATTTCTAATGTTTTTCCAGGTGCCAACTTTATTAAAATCACAATACCTTTGATTCAGACATGCTCTGATGTCTAAATTGTCATTTTAAATGTTTTTTGGTCCAACATACTGAAACTTCATTGGAAGAAGTGCCTATGTGACCTTCCTCATGCCTATAAGTGAGTCTGTGTTACCAGTCACACAGGGATCTTGTAGAAAAAAAAAGTTGAAACAATAGTCTACATTTTCCTCTCAACAATGGTAGGCATTTTGCCAAGTACTTCTTCTAGGAAAAACATCATACAAAAATCTCTGTTGTTTGATCACTATTTGGTAGTTGATGAATTCAGAGCTCATCTGAAATTAAAGGATATGGCTGAATATTATTGGATGTTTGCTGTATTTGTGTAAGAAAGGCCAGAAAACAGTCAGTTCAAAATCTAATGCAAGCAAGATGTTTGTGATGGAACTATGCAGTGACTGGGTTACAAAAAATGTATATCAAATGCATGAAACTACAGTCACTTACAATATCAAGAATGATTAAAATTATTCCAGAAATTACAGAAACAGGAAGCTTATCAAAAACAAATTGATTCAAATATTTAGTGAGAGAAGGAAGCCTGATTCAAACACACAGAATGAGTAAAAATGCCTATAATATTTGACAAAGACATGAAATTCCAGAAAAAGGCTGAAGACCACTACAATTCAAAAATGTTCTTGGCAGACCAAGTCTTCTATGAAGGCAATTGCCATGGATCTTACAGGGTGATATGTATATACTGTGTTCCTAAAAAGTGGTTGAAGCAAGAGACCAACTGTTGAAAGTCAGATGCCAGAAAGGAAACACATGAAAACAACCGATATACATAAAGCCATTGCCTAGAAATTGGGGTAGCACAAATATGTACTGGACACAGAAGATTCACTTTTCTATGGATCCAGACTTTGATGAAGCCATTATGACAATGATTACTTTGTCATCACCAGTTAAAACACAACAACAGTCTGATATGGTTAAACCATCTGCAGGTGAAATATTGCTTCTGATTTTCCAAATGTGAAATTCAAACCAGATGTAAGACAATTGATGAATGTATGATTCGTTGTTCTATGCAGTTCTTATATTGTTATTATGTTAGTAGATGTGATCCAATAAAGATTACTGTCACACAGGAAATATCATTTTTGGTTAGACTTGGAAGAAAACTAATGATCTAGATATTGAGATATGAATGACTGCTCTGGTCAAGATAGTGTGAATGATATGAGAGGTAGCTCCAGGGAAAGGCAATCAACCAAAGGCGTATCTTATGTATTTCCTAGTCCAAGATATTCAGACCTGTATTTTCACAGTGCACCTTATCTGAAATAGAGAATCCCACCAGCACACATATTGAGAAATACCAATTCAATTGTAATAATCAGTCTAGATGACAGCACAGAAGCTGTTGGTCACATTTTATGATGTAATAGTCAGCCATGTTACCATCAAGGGCAATGAAAATTAACAGAAAGTGTTATCATTGGAATTAAGTGAAGAACATCTGTCACTCTGCTGCTGTTGGAGCTGCAGCATGCAAGTTCAAATTGAAACCCCTGTCACTTCTATCTGAGTCTGCAGTCAAAAAGATAAAAGAATCTTTTGAAAGATATTGCAGGAGACTGATTGACATTGCTCCAAAATTTGGAGGTTGAAAGAGAATGGATAAACAAATGCTGTGCACACATGAAATTTAATGTAGCTTATCCCTGTAATAGAGAATTTCAAAATTCTGAATGGTATTTAGGCACTTTTAAACCTGTCAGCAGGCAACAAAGCATTTAGCTGTTGTTGGCCAAGTATCCATACACTTGGGCAAATTGCCATTGCAAAGCTACTGTTGCAAAGCCATGCCTCATTCTCAGTATCATTCTACAAAGAGAATAAGCAGTGGTTGATCGACAATGACATTGACTATTCAGGATTTCAAGGATTTGTGGCAAACTGATTTGGTAGAACTGCTAAAATAGTCTGCCAGTACTTGAAACAATATGACACTATTATACAGTTCTTTCAGTAGTGTACATGAATTAAAAAAAATGTGATAGGCTATATCTGACTACATAAAAAATGACTAGTTAAAAATGTACTCAGAAATCAGTGTAGACCTCAGAAATTGATCCTATCTCCACTAATAAATTTACTGGATAGTAATGTTCATGAAATGCTTCCTGGTTTTGAATGATCCTAGAATGGTGTTAGGGCTTTATTTGTAGCCAAGATACCTGAAAAGGGGAAAAAAGGAAAAAAACAGACACTCCATCTTACTATCCTAAATTCATTAAAAANGGTTTTTTTATATGGTGGCCAAATTTCGATCTTTTGGGCATAATTATTCAGTCAATGACAATGTACTGTAATAAATAACTTCTAATGTTTTTCCAGGTGCCAACTTTATTAAAATCACAATACCTTTGATTCAGACATGCTCTGATGTCTAAATTGTCATTTTAAATGTTTTTTGGTCCAACATACTGAAACTTCATTGGAAGAAGTGCCTATGTGACCTTCCTCATGTCTATAAGTGAGTCTGTGTTACCAGTCACACAGGGATCTTGTAGAAAAAAAAAGTTGAAACAATAGTCTACATTTTCCTCTCAACAATGGTAGGCATTTTGCCAAGTACTTCTTCTAGGAAAAACATCATACAAAAATCTCTGTTGTTTGATCACTATTTGGTAGTTGATGAATTCAGAGCTCATCTGAAATTAAAGGATATGGCTGAATATTATTGGATGTTTGCTGTATTTGTGTAAGAAAGGCCAGAAAACAGTCAGTTCAAAATCTAATGCAAGCAAGATGTTTGTGATGGAACTATGCAGTGACTGGGTTACAAAAAATGTATATCAAATGCATGAAACTACAGTCACTTACAATATCAAGAATGATTAAAATTATTCCAGAAATTACAGAAACAGGAAGCTTATCAAAAACAAATTGATTCAAATATTTAGTGAGAGAAGGAAGCCTGATTCAAACACACAGAATGAGTAAAAATGCCTATAATATTTGACAAAGACATGAAATTCCAGAAAAAGGCTGAAGACCACTACAATTCAAAAATGTTCTTGGCAGACCAAGTCTTCTATGAAGGCAATTGCCATGGATCTTACAGGGTGATATGTATATACTGTGTTCCTAAAAAGTGGTTGAAGCAAGAGACCAACTGTTGAAAGTCAGATGCCAGAAAGGAAACACATGAAAACAACCGATATACATAAAACCATCGCCTAGAAATTGGGGTAGCACAAATATGTACTGGACACTGAAGATTCACTTTTCTATGGATCCAGACTTTGATGAAGCCATTATGACAATGATTACTTTGTCATCATCAGTTAAAACACAACAACAGTCTGATATGATTAAACCATCTGCAGGTGAAATATTGCTTCTGATTTTCCAAATGTGAAATTCAAACCAGATGTAAGACCTAGTGAAGGATAGGATAACTTGGAAGTCAATTTCAAGAAAATCGTCCAACACATGCTAGCATGTAAACCAGACGTTAAACCGAATATGATGATATGATGATGTAAGACAATTGATGAATGTGTGATTCGTTGTTCTGTGCAGTTCTTATATTGTTATTATGTTAGTAGATGTGATCCAATAAAGATTACTGTCACACAGGAAATATCATTTTTGGTTAGACTTGGAAGAAAACTAATGATCTAGATATTGAGATATGAATGACTGCTCTGGTCAAGATAGTGTGAATGATATGAGAGGTAGCTCCAGGGAAAGGCAATCAACCAAAGGCATATCTTATGTATTTCCTAGTCCAAGATCTTCAGACCTGTATTTGCACAGTGCACCTTATCTGAAATAGAGAATGCCACCAGCACACATATTGAATAATACCAATTCAATTGTAATAATGAGTCTAGATGACAGTACAAAAGCTGTTGGTCACATTTTATGATGTAATAGTCAGCCATGTTACCATCAAGGGCAATGAAAATTAACAGAAAGTGTTATCATTGGAATTAAGTGAAGAACATCTGTCACTCTGCTGCTGTTGGAGCTGCAGCATGCAAGTTCAAATTGAAACCCCTGTCACTTCTATCTGAGTCTGCAGTCAAAAAGATAAAAGAATCTTTTGAAAGATATTGCAGGAGACTGATTGACATTGCTCCAAAATTTGGAGGTTGAAAGAGAATGGATAAACAAATGCTGTGCACACATGAAATTTAATGTAGCTTATCCCTGTAATAGAGAATTTCAAAATTCTGAATGGTATTTAGGCACTTTTAAACCTGTCAGCAGGCAACAAAGCATTTAGCTGTTGTTGGCCAAGTATCCATACACTTGGGCAAATTGCCATTGCAAAGCTACTGTTGCAAAGCCATGCCTCATTCTCAGTATCATTCTACAAAGAGAATAAGCAGTGGTTGATCGACAATGACATTGACTATTCAGGATTTCAAGGATTTGTGGCAAACTGATTTGGTAGAACTGCTAAAATAGTCTGCCAGTACTTGAAACAATATGACACTATTATACAGTTCTTTCAGTAGTGTACATGAATTAAAAAAAATGTGATAGGCTATATCTGACTACATAAAAAATGACTAGTTAAAAATGTACTCAGAAATCAGTGTAGACCTCAGAAATTGATCCTATCTCCACTAATAAATTTACTGGATAGTAATGTTCATGAAATGCTTCCTGGTTTTGAATGATCCTAGAATGGTGTTAGGGCTTTATTTGTAGCCAAGATACCTGAAAAGGGGAAAAAAGGAAAAAAACAGACACTCCATCTTACTATCCTAAATTCATTAAAAATTGCATTTGTTTTATTTGCTGACCCTGAAAACATCCTATGATATACTGGATGCCATAGTAATCAAAATACATAAGCTGGTTGAAAAAAACCCTATTTTATGACCTCCCATTTTGAAAATTGCAATGTTCTAGGCAAAAACAAAATTTGGGGTCAAATAATTCTGCAGATTCATCATCAGTGACTGAATTTGCCCCCCCCCCC
>RDPX01000019.1:5595110-5607761 GCA_003991215.1 Morbakka virulenta
CTCGTCATTGAAATTAGATGTTTGCTAATATGATTACTGTCTATTACTCCAACAAAGAAATAACAAAGATGAAAGCATCATCGAACGCCACACATGTAAAGTTTGTAAAATCTATTATTCAACAATATCTGCAATGAAAACGCACAAACGGAAATGCAAAAAGAACAAGGAAGCAGCAGGAGAGCCATCCGACGAAAGCGATGTTAGTGAAGTTGAGAGCGATGGCCATATAGAATCAGAATCGACCACCATTGCCCATTGCTGATGATCGAAATTTCTTTGGCCAGATAAACGATTGTTTTCAGCTTTTTAAACCTATTGTATTGATCTTCAAAACATATGTTTTTCATTTGTTTATTTAATTCTTGAAATGGCTGGGGTAGATCATATGGTACTTTTTCGGGTGGGCTCACCAATTACTGTAAAATTGATTAGGGGGGTAAGGAGATGATGACGTAATTTTGGTAAGGGGTCACTGAATTATTACGATTGATTACAAGTGGGAGGGGGAGAATAAAATAGGCCGAAAGTTGATTACGTTATACGTGAACGATTCCAAAAAAAAGCAATTGTTTTCTATAAAAAATGGAAGAATTTCATATTGAATTTTTATATAGGAATAATAATAGTACATAAGATGGGTTTGTCGAACACAAAATATGTGCTTATTAAATCATAAAAAGAATACTAGGAAGACGATATGTGATAGCTTTTTAATATATTAAAGACACAAGTCTTAAAATGGAGTAATCAGTCATAAATAGTCATAGCGAAAAGTTTGTTTCAACAAATAAAAGGTTACATACATGATTCGAGTTATAATGTAAACGCAAGACAAATGCTTGGTGATTTTTGTCCTAGAACCTTACAATGGTGCACAACAGATGATATAACAGATGATGTTGTCAGTATAGATATTGTTAAATGTTATCCAAGCGTGGTTTAGCTGAAAATATAAATGTAACGATAGATGATTTCAATGGTGTATATTTAATACGAGAACAGAACGTAGATGCCATTTTATTAGATCATACGGCAGGTAACAGATTTGTTGTTTCAAAAGCAATTTTCAAGTGTTTGCAACTAATAGATATGTGTCATAGCAAAGATAGTATATTACATACTTATAACATATGGCATTTTTTAATAAATGGAATTTACATTAAAAAAACCCTTAAAAATCCTTTATGACAAAAAAGGATGTAAAATTCAGTACTAAGAAGATTGAGAAAGCTTTTATAAGGGCTAAAATCTCAATTTGGGGAATATTATACCACCTATGCCACTAGTATTAAAAGCTCTGATAGAGCTACTCCTTCTGAATATGTTAGCCCCACAAGAAAAGTGTCAAAATTTTTTGATCAAGCATTAGCACAAAGTGATGCTGAAGAAACAACAGTCAATAACCAACCAACAATTTGTACTAAAGAAAACAGGGTTTATAATAGCTTTTATTTGACTTCAATGGTTCACAAAGAATACAAATATTAATCTTAATGTTGGGTCCAATAGCCAAGACTTACCAAAACAAGACGTTGTTAATATTTTCATTTTTTATAATTTAGACAGTTATTCAGGCACATGCTGGACAAGAACTGTTCTATTTGAACATGACGACAAAGGACTTGATAAACTGGTCACCTTTTCTCCATTTTTCTTTCCTCCATCTGTTCACTTGTTTGTAGGGGTACAACAGATGATTATATTTTTATTGGACTAAATAAATTCAATAATAAGAATCCAAGTGGAAATGATCAAACTAAAGCGAGTGCTGGTAAATTAAATTAATGGTCTTGTTTATCAATCCACTGGAGTGCTCCAGAAGGAGAAAATAATCATGTATTTGGTGTAATGGTAAGAAACTATGTGAATGTAAGATTTTAATGTAAGATTATCACCTGGTTCAGAAAAAATGACATTTTGTGATGAGAATTTAAATGGAAATGTTGGGTTGGTTGGTTAAATAGTATTTATAGAAGTTATTGTAGATCAAGTCATTATACTACATTTTTATGTGCTTTATAACTGATATAAAATTGACAAAGAACGAATACCTTTTATTTAAAATTATATACCCTATATTTTATGAGTCCTAAACGTTGTTTAAAATATTTGAAACATACATTTCATATCATAAAATAATTATACTCAAATTATAATGATCAGATATTAAAAAGTGCAATGATATATTAGTATTTTATTCTTATAATGAATCCATCACATATAACTAAATCTTTCAACCTCTTATATAATAAGACACTTAAAATAATATTATGATCAAATGCATACGAATAAAGTCAATTTTGCTTTTTAGGGGGTACTAATGCAGGGGGTTTTATACCCTACGTTAATAAGCTAGACATGGTCTAACTCAAATGAAAACTATTATTCAACTACATTTCACGAAATCATCGCAATTATTAAATATATGGTTTTATTAGATTACAAAACATGTTGCTGCTTTAAACATTAAAACATCAATTATTTTCCAGCCTGTAATATTATAAGGAAAAACCATAATTTTTTATTACAAATGTGATTAATAATTAATAGCAATTCTATGATTAAGTCATAAAAATACAAAATGTGTTTCTGTTACTATATTTTATTAATAAAATTATACAACCATACCATTTTAAGGTGCAACAGGTTAATTGCTTTTCAACCTGCACTATTATAAGGAAACTAAAGTAATAGTCTGCAGTAACAAACTCTCATCGTGATTAACATTTTAATATCTTGCTACACAAGTCATCATGAACTTAATCATGATGACAACGGAAACTTGAAAAGAAAAAATCATAAGGTCTTCAAGCCATTTATCTATAAAACACTTAAATATCAAATTAGTTTTTATGCTTACACCCTGATAAATAAGATAATTGTTTTTATTTTTGTTTTTAAATATCAACTAGAAAAATTCATACAGCGTTGAAGAGAAAGTAATATGTATCGACTCCACGCATAAAATTAACCGGTGTGTCTTCCAATTGATTTCAGTTATGGTTGTTCCTGACTTTGTAGAAGGCAAACCAGTAGCCTTGCTAATCGTAAACAGGGAAGGGGAACTGGTTTAGTCTCCTTTCCTAGTACTATTGCTACTAGAGCAGGGATGGCTCAAGCCAGCGTTTTCTTGTCCGATAATGCCAATAATTTATATAATGCATCGGTTTATAATTTCTCAAAGTCACTGAAGATATTAATTGACGGAAGGGATTAATCATGCACGTTAACAATGCAGCTTGAAGGAAGCGAAACACAGTTTCACAAGCAGCTTCAGGAGCAACAGACACACCCCAGTTTCCATGTCTCTTTTTTAAACGCATATGTAAAGCATATAGAATAATGGGCTTTATGCATCAGAGTCTACTGGTATAAATAAAAATATTAGTACCCGAGTATTGCACAACCTTATTAAAGCGTTTTATTTCCAGCGGAAACAGAATAGATGGGTAGACCACTTGATTTCCAAGCTTTAAAGTATAATGCGCGACAAAACATTTTAAGGTCTCATAAAATGAGGAGATAGGAAAGCGCAGGTATAAACTGGGAGCAGCCAGTATGAATTATAAAAAAGGAGATCCTGTTTTGGATAAGATGGTGATGTTATACACAACTATGGGCTGTTAATAATTGGGATATTGAAACGTAAGAAAAAAATGATAATAAAAGGAGTAGACAAATTGGAACCAGAAACCTTTGGTTACCATAAATGTGGTCCAATCTTTCAAAATTCGTAGTCAGCCATTCAGACCTCACAGACAACAACTCACCCAAAGAGACTTTTTTCTTATCGTTTAATCCCTTTTATAAAAACCAAGAAAGGGGCTATTAGTTGGTTACAATTTCCTCCTGAATTTTCATCTCAAACAGAGTACTTTTGAGTACGCTACAAAATGTAAGTTTAACAATATAAGTGTTCATAACAGAAAAAAAAAGTTTTGTCTGGCATATATTCAGAGAATTAAAATCATTTTAAACCTAATAGCCAATGTAAAACTGAAACCACTTAAACCACAAATATTGTACTGAAATTTAATACCTATAATCATACTCAAGAAACGTTATCAAAAGCAGATGACATATTCTATATTCTTTTTTACAACTTCATCAAACCATTTAGCTTTATGAATAACAGGCAGCTTTTGAACAACATTCTTAAAGATAGTCATTTTGCTTTCTGACTAGGAATCAAGCTCTAAAAAAGTATCATACAAAAACTTTACATTATCTGTACAACTCTGGAAACCATAGATTGCTAAGATTTTTTACCTCAAAAAGAGCACTTATCCTGGGCTTTACTATTCTATAATATTGCCCCAATTTTCCCTAAAAAAAAAAAGCAGCTGTCATAAGACCACAAGGGACTCCTATAAATCCTTGTATTGCATCTAATATCCGATTTTCTTCAAACTGCAACTGCTTTATTTGACAACCCAATACAGAAAACTTTCTCAGACACAACACACTAATTTCTTGTTATCTCTAAAATGTAAAAAACGGTAAAAAACGGTTACATCTAACTCCATACTAAAATAGTTTACAAGATCTAAATTAAGTAGTTTGTATGTCCTTAAAAAGAAATAAAAAATAGTCGTCTACAAACTGCCTACAAAACAGGAATTGAAGTCATTGTTAACCTAAGATGAATTGTAAAAATAAAAATAGTAATACTTAAATATTATACTCATATTCTAGACCCAAGATCATGGTCAAAAAAGCTAATAAAAGGGCATGACTGGTCTGGAAGGAATAATAACAGGTTTTGATTTTTTCTAATGATTACAACACCAATAAAAGTAATGTGACAATGTATTTAAGCAACTAGCTTAACTAACTAAGTTTAAAAATAGAAAAGGAATATTATTTTGCTTTGGTTGTGTATATAAATAATGAAAAATGACATTCCTTTTTTGTTTTTTATGTTCTTTCCTGTTATAACAGATTAATGGCTTGTACCAGATGTTCTACTGGACTGGTTTATTTGGGTGTGCGTTTACTGTTTATTACTCAATATCAATGTCAACATATAGTCTTACTTTATGGTCACATTTTGAAATAACTTTTTATTGTATCCCTTAAGTAAAGCTACTGTTCTTTGTAGTTTTTTCAGTTCCATTTAATTGAGAGCAGCGATACAAAATAAAAACTATTTACACTATATATAGCATAAATTACATTCAAAGACAAACATCAAATTTGCTCGAATTTCAGAGATCCGTAATCACTCACCCAGCCTTTTTATCAGCCTGCATCTTTTGTAATACCAAATACCAAACTGTTGTTGAATTCTGCTAAAGCTAGAGTAATCCAATTATTTTTATCTATGTAACAATATCTAAAGACTTTTTCCCATTTAAAGAAGTTATCGTAAAAGTATCTTTTTTAAGTGGAGAAAATAATTAGAAAAAACTGCTTGATAAAATTTGAGAGAAAATCACAAAATATCCAAAAATTAAAATCTCGATAAAACCAGTGATACTAAACACTAATGCATACTCCACTATTAAATGATTTAGGCATGTATTTTTACTTACATTGGATGTAAAATAATGTGAAGACCTTTTGATTAAAAATAATAAATATTGTGAGTTGATAGAGTAGCTTGTTTATTTAGCATTAGCATTGATAGTCTCGATTTCTTGTTAAACTGTACAAGATATTACTTCCAGCCTTACATATCGACCTCAGACTTTTTGTGAAGAATCTTGTAAAGGCAATGGACAGGGAAGGAAGAGGATTTACTTTCCTTCAGAAGTTTCCTCGGATAAGCTTTAAAAAGCTCAAAGGTGGCATTTTTGATGGCCCTCATATACGAGAACTCATAAAGGACTCAATGTTCGATGATACGCTGAGTGTAGCTTAGCTATCTGCGTGGCTGTCGCTTAAGTCAGTAATTACAACCTTACTTGGAAACAAACAGAGTGCAGAATACGAGAAGGAAATCAAAATGCGCTTTCTGTGGCCCTACTTAGACTATTCAGCTCAGAACTCTGGAGACAAATGAGAAGACAAGTGAGGAACAGGGAGAGCGTTTCAGAACATTTGTGTCATGGAAGAACGCTGCCAAGGGCTGTCGGATGTGAACTTTCATGCAGACTACTGTTGGTGTTTGAAACAAGACGTGGTGTCTACTCAGCACAGGAGAACGTCACTAAAAAGGCCCTTCATCCATGAGTAGCTTTAGTGTAATGTGTAATCTTTTTTGAAGTTTGTTGAATAAAATGCATGCTTTTTGTAACGCACTAAATCTAAAATTAAAGATAATAATAGCACTAAAGGGCTATAATAACGATTCTTGTACAACCTCGAACGACCTAATTGGGCAAAATAAGTATGATTTTTGGATTTTGCATGGCAAACTACTCTAGAATCACCTATCATACCCTTGACCTTTAAAACTTCACAGGCCAGTGTTACTCGAAGGAAGATTTGACCTTCATGATTAACACTAGTTTCAGAGAGTTGCAACAAGGGATGGTTACAGGTCATCAATGAGTGGGTTTTGAGACCTGTAAAAAGCTCTGAAAATCCAATTTGATTACTTATCAAATATCTGGCAATCAATGAAGGAAGAGTATTAATAAAACGCGTGTCAAAATACTGGACCGTCCAAAGCGATGTTCAATCACTTTGGACGGTTTATGTGTCTATTCAGCGAAACCCAAGTTCATTTTGCGTTACAGGTACCCATGTTTCGTGGACAAAAATACAAGGAAACAGTGTTAGGCTGGCTTGGTGATATTATGGGCCTTACACTTTGGTTTTTGTTAGACTAAAGAAGCTTTGACGCAATATCGCCGTGAGTTCTATTACAATAGAGAGGGTCTTCCCTGAGAGTATTACTCATGGTTTCTTTGCATTGCGAATGGTTATTAGGATAAAATAAATTAACAAGAATGCTTATTTTTAAAAATTATTAAAACTTCCTCTACGTACAAATGACTATCGTGCGATACAGGTTCCAATTTACTTCTCTTTTTTTCAAAGAGCTGGTAACATTTCAAAAATGTCTTACTGTCTGCAAAAGGTAAGCCCATCCAGAAAATGTTTTGAAAGGACAGACCATGGTAAGGCAAAGTGCAAGATTTGCGGAGATTGATTTAGCTACCATGGAAGCCCAAGCTCGCTAATGCCTCTTGTGCAAGGCAAATGTTTCTCTTTATCTAACAATAATGAAGCAATCTTTTCGGCTTCGAGTAAAGGTCCATATTTATATACAAGCATAACTGCCAAAGGTATATGCGAACTTAAGTGACACCCCTCGATGTACGTTTAGCTGTACTTTTGCTTATGGGCGCTGAAACGTCTAACATTAGCATATGTCTTGGTATTAAATTCATCTATTTTCTTGATGAGTAAGCCTTGCATCTAAACGAGGAGGTCAAATTTTTAACCAGAGAATATGAAGAGGCTGATCATTTTTACTAAAAACCTTATAAGCTGATGGTTTTGTAAATTGAGACGAAAAAAAAATGTTCATTTACAAGTGTAAAATTTTAGAAGAACACTTAGTAATAACTAAAAAGATATCCGTGAGTGCCTTGCTTGTGTACGATTCCCAAGAAGGGCATATCAGCTTCGTCTATACTTTTACATTAATAGCTAGACTGTTGCAAAGTGTCCTTAAGAGCCCTTTAATTGGATAAAGAGGTACAGGTTTGAAGGACAACCAAAAGGGGCGATATGAATAGGCCCATAGCTATTTGGGAATACAATTTACTGAAGGGGCCTTTTAAAGGCCCAAAATGCTGTTCAGACTTTAAAGTAACTTAGCTTTGTTTTTCACAATCATAAAATTAGTTGTTCCATCATCGACGGTTAATGTTTGGTTCGCTTCGACACGCCCATGCGACACCCATATATTTCGATTAATTTAGTTAACCCGAAAAAATCTTGCCCAATTATTCGAATAGCAATAAAGTTTACTGGGGACAGCCGTAGTCAAATAAAAGTTTAAATGATGATCAAGGATATTCTTGTACCTGAAACATGATATCGATCACACTGTGTGTTAATCCGAAGCTGCAGGAAATCGAAATAAATTGAATAATTTATACCCGCTATAAATATCAGAAATAATTGCAACTAATTAAGTTACTTCAAAATTATAAATCTAACTTAACTTATTTAAAAATAATTTTGATAAAATCTAACATATTTCTGCTTTCTGATTTACACATCTTTTGTTTCCTATTCATGCTCCCTGGTTTCCCATTTTCTTGTTAGATCAATGAATGGGTAATACCTTAAAGCCTTCAAGCTGAACCATAGATTGCACGGTTCTTCCTTTCCGAATTTCCTCCAACAATTTCTTCTCTTGAATATTGCAATTAAAATCAAGTTTATCTCGGATTATAACTACTTTGCCGAGACTCGACTGGAATCAAGACTGAGAAAATTCAAGTCAAGTTTGAAAAAGAAAGAGAGGGTCGAGAAAACCCGTCGCTTTTGGTGCTTCGTTCCTTATGCGCCATGTCTGGTGTAGACATTGGCCACCGGGGTTCTCCATTCATCCTTGTATCGTCCAGATCGGCCCCCTGTTGTGCTAATTCCTTGTGTATCGGATCAGAGCAGCTTGTAAAGGTTGTTCTTTGTTGCCTTTGACCACTCTTTCCATCGATATTTCCCGTTAGTATTTGATGTTTAACATTCTGCTTTCTCCTAGAAATTGCAACTGGCACTTTCTATTGGTAGGAATAAGTATGTTATCTCTTGCGTTTTATTTTTCTTAACACTTCTTGGCTAAAGGAAAACCAAATGGATTGTTGAAAATCCGCCACTTTTTGTGACTGTATGTCAAAAACAATAAAAGACTATATACAAAGAGAGAAGAGATGATGGGAATTGAATAAAAAGTTCCACCAATGTTCCTACATGGAAGGTAGAATTGGCTCTGCCAATTAATTGGAACTGTTTTAGCTCAAAACTATCACTGCGTTTAAGATTCAGCAGTAAATATTGTGCAATAGCTGCATCATAATTATAGGTGTTGTGTATACTATTGCATTATCTCTTTATCTGAACTCAATGGACACATGCTTTTCCTCTGAATATACTAGATATATGATATTTTATTCTATCAATCAAATCTTACGGACATCCATCCCACGTGCCTGGCATCACACCAGCACGTAAACCCGTAAACATTTCTGGAAAGCAAGACAAAGACATCCTTTGTTGATGAAGAAAGAATTTTCCGTGAAATGAAAATTACTTTGGATGTATTAGTAGCACGATAACATTCAAAAATCTTCTGGTACCAAAGCAGCCATATCCAGGGCAGCTTTGGCGCAATCGAGTGCTAGCGAAATGGGTATCGACAAAAAGAGGTGAATGTTAGTTGCGATAACTAAGTCTCATACCACAGATGGTTAATTTCTATTCTGTCTCCTTCCCACATTGCAGGGTGCTAATTTCAAACCTGTTACACCTGAATTCTGCTCTTCAAGAAGGCCCTGTCGTCCTCGTTGAGATAAAAATAACCGTTACACCCCCATAATTTACACCCCCAAGATGCTGATTTTTCAACTAAATCAAACGTACCGATTGTTCCAATTTTAAGACGGGAAACGTAGTTTTCTTAAGTTAGAAACAGTAAGAAATATTCGACCCTGCTGCTAGTTTGCATTTGTTGTGGTTGACATATTTACTTGATAATAGCAGGAGGGTAGTGTCATGCTGGCTCGCTCCCTGACTTATCCACAGACTGCATTATTCATGAAGTCGTTTTCCTGTTTTTTAGTCAGGTAAAGGGCGCGAAACTTCTGCTCGCGTTGTGCTTTCTGCTAATCTGTTGAAAATTTCCCACGACAATTTATCTACAATTCCTCTAATTGTGGTTATCCGTCACCTCCTTGTCTCATGACCAAAAAGTCAGGCTCTTGGGTGCCTGATAGACAGGGGGACCAAAGCAAAATAAAAAGGGGTTTCATAAAACATTTTCCTCGAAATAAGAGAGACTGGAGTTGTTTAAAACCCCCGAAAAAATTGGTGTTTTACCAAACAGAAACAAAAACGTGTTATAATATATATTATACTTTACATATATATAACTAGATAGCTGATACGTTTTCAAACAGGTTATTAAAGGTACTGTCGTCTAAAGACTGGCAATTTTTCCCTTCAAAAAACACACCCAAATTGCCAAAGTTGTTTTTGATGGATTAAAATTTTACCAAAAGCGGATTGATATTTTAAATCCAGAGAATTGTTTTAGCAAATAAGCATCTTATGGTGAAAGGATGAAAGAGTGTTCTGTGCACTTCCTAAGAACAGCAACAGCCGAATTGGAACGTCAAATTGTCAATCCACCCGTCTATTCATTTACTATTTTCAAATATATCCACATAAATGGGGCTCAAATTACAACTCCTGATATATTACGATATTGAATACATACTGACGTGATGATTTACAAATAAAGGTGCTTCTCGTTAGGTCAGCGCGGAACAAATAACAATTCCACTCATGAAATGAGCAACATCCGATGAAGATTGTCCAGAAAAAATACAAACTGATTCAACATAGCCTCGTTTTAATACAACGTTGTCACAAGACACACAGAAGCATGCTAAATGTCACGGAATTTAATGTGGCGTCCATATCCCAGCCCCCTATACATGATGCAAATAGCAAAATAATTACAAATCATGAAAATATTACATGTGTTATTGCAAAACCATTAAAGATTACAAGAATGGTACATTTACAAGATATTTCAAAGGCCTTCAAGTTCGAAGGCAGAGCTTGCCAGTTAGGTGGTTAATGCACTTGTTTCTCTCATCACTTGACCCACACATCTTTTTTTTGTCAGGTTTAGTTTCGGGAATGATACCCAAAGGCCATGCGTTTCTTGGTGCATTTGAACCAAAAATCAAAACGTCTCCCACTTTCAAGTTTCTCGCTACTTCATTTCTGACGTTCGTGAAGAAGAGGCCATTTTTCACAGATTCAGTGTGGCCAAAACAAGTTAACCATGTATTGCAGGAAGTTGAAATACCTGTTTCCAACGGCGTCTGCAATATTTGTCGGTTTGTACGAAAATGCTTGGAGAAAGATTTTGCTTACGCTTCATTAAAAGTAGACGATTAGGCGTGAGCGCTTCCAAGTCACCGGCCTCGTCTGAAATTCCACTGATATGTCTTCTTTAAAGAGAGAGACATCTGTCTAACAACACTGTTGATGGCCTTCCTTACCATTAATTAATTAATTAATCTCAACGTACTTGCAGCTGCATTTGGATTTCAAACGAACAGGTACTCTCTCGTTTCAATGCATCGTTGCGAAATGTCAAACAAAAGCATGCTAAATGTCACGGAATACGATGTTGCGTCTATATAGGGGAAAATGCTCTGAAAAAACTAGGACCCCCGAAGATATTATTTTGTAATTGATTTGAGGAGCTTTTTAGTGGGGGAAATTTTATGGCATTCTTCCCCTTTTCTATCTTCTCGCCCCAACTCCTTAGTGCACACATGCTATACTCAGTGCTTCTTTACTTTGGCAGGTATAGCAGGATACAATAATGCTACATGCTAAACTTATATATTGTTCTTATTACTTCGGGGATGCTTACCATGTTAAAAAGTAAAAAAAGTACAAAAAAATTAAGAATAAAACTAAAAGCTCTGGTGGACCTCTACCTCAAGACGTAAGGATTGTGAGGTCGATAACCTATCCACTGAACTCAGCGTCCCTACGAATAGGCGCAGCAAAGACATGGCTTTAGACCTCGAATATTTGATGTAGCAAGAACCGAAAACACTAATTAGTCAATTATTCATTACTTAGGAAGTGTACATAGCAAAAATTATAGCAGAAACTGCATAGTGGACTAACGGATCGCAGTACTAAATTTCACATTTCTTGCAATAGCCTTAAAAAGAACCGCTACATTGTCTGCTGAATGAATACAAACTACAAGTGAATGAAGCTTTTCTCGCCAGAAGGACAATTAGGAATATACGACCCCTCGTACTAATTTTCTTTAGTTCTGGTTGACACATTTACTTGGCATTAGCAGCAGGAAAGTGTCCTGCTGGCTCCCTTCCGGTCTTATCTACATCATTATCTTATCTTGCCACGTAAAGTATAACATTTAGACTTGCCAAAGGAAACATTTTGTGTATTGTTCAGGCCTCAGACTAGTTGGATTGATTTTTGGTCATGACTTGCAAATGTTTCCGCTTACTGCGCTTGCGCAGTTAAGGCACATAAGGTAACTTTTTAGGTCAATGTTTTTGCACAGAACATTCTTGCATTGTCCATGAAGCTATCGTTTTGTTATTTGGTCAACTTTGGTCTACTTACATTCTGCTGTGGTGTGGTGATGACAACTCCCATCCACCGGCTCCCCAGGTTGCGGATCGGGAAAAGGCCTCTAGATATAGAGGTGAGGTGCGAATATGGTGAATAAAGCAGTGCCGGACAAAATTCCGGGCTGCCCTTTGGCAAGGCATAGTACCCGGTTGCCACCCTGCCTAGGGTTACAGGTGAAGCCGCGGGATGCAGCGTGGTGGATGTACAATTTCAGCGGAAGAATCAACTTGATCAACGGTGAATTGTATTCGATGCTGAGCGGATGAGCCACAATCACACGGTCAACGGTCAGGATCAACCAGTTCAGTCAGAGAACACTGCTACAACTGT
>RDPX01000019.1:5619116-5634285 GCA_003991215.1 Morbakka virulenta
CAGATGCAGGATGTGTTACAAGCAGTCTGAGACAATTGATCATATAACATCAGGATGTGAAGTATTAGCAAAGTCAGATTACATCGAAAGACACAACAAAGCTGCAACATATGTACATTGGAATATTTGTAATGATCTAGGAATCAAGACCTCAGACAAGTGGTATGAGCACCAACCGGACACAGTAAGTAACACTGAAACACATACAGTATTATGGGACATGGCAGTACATACAGACAGACATATAGGTGCGAACAGACCTGACATCATAATCAAGGACAAAGTGAATTCAACTTGCAAGCTGATAGACATGACTGTTCCATGTGATAAAAATATTTCAATCAAATAAATGAAAAATAAAAGCAAATATCAAGCTCTTGAAATTGAGATACAAAGGATGTGGAAAATGAAAACGGAAGTAATACCTGTTGTGATAGGAGCACTCGGTACCATCAGAAAAGGAATGGAAGATAACATCAGAAGTGTCTCAGAAAATATGAATCTTCAAATTGTCCAAAAGACCTGCTTACTAAGAACTGCAAGGATCCTTCGTAAAGTATTTAGCATCTGAACGTCAGAACATGATATGCCTTATGTGTATTGTTTACATCCGGCCAAAGAAAAAGCAGCCAGTATGAACTGTGACATTTAGCAAAAAAGAGAATAATAATAATAATAACAATAATAATAATGATAATAATAACAATAATAATGGAAGTAATAATAATAATAATAATAATAATAATAATAATAATAATAATGCGCAAAACTGGTGATGCGAAGGGGGAAAAAAGGTAAAAGACGAAGGAATAGCGATGCCTGACAAACCAAGTAATCAGTGGCCTCGGAGAAACAGCGTACAAGTATCTAGGAGTTATTGAAGCAGATGAGATTAAGACGAAAGATATGAAAGAAAAAGTGCGAAAGGAGTATACCCTAAGAGTAAAGAAACTAATGGAATCGCGCTTGAACGGAGAAAACTGCATTCAGGCCCTTAACACCTGAGCAGTTGCGACAATAAGGTATACCGCAGGAATCATTCAGTGGACGGAGGAAGAGCTGAGGGAGATGGATTGGAAAACCACTAAAGTCATGACCATGAACAGGGCCCTCCATGCGAGGGCGGGTGTTGACACACTGTACCTAGCAAGGGTAGAGAGCGGAAGAGGAATGATATATGTGGAAAAGTGTGTGCGACTGAAAGAGTCCAGTCTGTCAGATCATGTGAAGAGAAAGTGGCCTGAGGAGAGAGAGAAGCTAACGGATATGTTCTTGTGAGACAGCACCAAAGTAGATCTAAAGAAAGACCAGAGACAACAACGAAAGCAGAAATGGAAGGACATAGAAATGCATGGGCAGTATCTGAGACAAACAGAAGGAACGGAAACCGAGTGTTGGAAATGAATCAAAAACGGGAGGCTCAAGAAGGAAACAAAAGAATTGTTGACGGCTCCTTAGGACCAAGCACTATCTATCAAGGTGATAAAAGTAAAAGTTATGGGCCGTCAGGGAGGGGTGAACTGTAGAAAGTGTGTGAACAGACCAGAATCAGTAATGCACATCTTGTGTGAGTGCGAGAAGCTGGCACAAACATGATACAAGAAACATCATGACAAGGTGGCCAGCTTTCTCCACTGGGAGATATGCAAGCAGATTGGCTTTGCAAGAATCAACAACTGGTATGAACACAGGGCCGAAACGGTGCTGTAGAACGACTGGGCAAAAATACTTTGGGATTTTAATGTAAGAACTAATCGTATAACATCCTGTCAGAAGGCCGGATATTATAGTGCAGAACAAGAGAAAGAATATGACAACGATGGTGGATGTGGCAGTACCTGGTGATCACAGAGTGAGAGCGAAAGAACAGGAAAAGATCGAGAAACACCAGGACATGGCTATGGAAGTAACAATGATTTGGGGAACGCGCGTGAATAAATATAACTGTTGTAGTAAATACGAATCAAACAAAAGTTCAAATAACAAACAAAATATTTTTTTTTAATCCATGCAATGATTCGACCCTTAGGTTTGCCAGGACAACTATGGAGAACAAAAATTATCATTTTTTGGTTTTGTTTTGAAAAGTATAGTGTGAGTGTTTTTACAAAATTGTATGCAAAATTATACATAAAGGAAAATAAGAAAAATATATAACAGAATCATATAAGGAAAATTATATGAGTAAAAAAGGACTTGCATACAATGAAAATAAAAAAGCCAAAATTGTTGAAGGCCCTGATTTTAAAAGTAACTTACCTAAAAGTACTCGAACAATGTCTTTGGTTGCTGGAAGTATCAAATCCTTACCAATGATAAATGACTTTTTGCATTTTGCAATACGGTCTGCAACTGAGTATGAAGCCTTCAGTGCCCTCAACTTCACTGTGGCTGCACCTCTCAATAATTGAGTTTGACCCTTGTGTTCTTGTTTTTTTCTTTCATAAAATTCTATGGGTCTATCCTTTAGCAACGGATGTCTGGTTTCCAAATGTTGAGGCAGTTGTAAAGGTTTCATATATTTATTTGATAACATATCGCCACACACGACACACAAAGGGTTAGTTAAGTTAATTTGGATTCATCACCGGTGGTTATGGATTTCGCTGTACTGCCTCGAAAATGTGCATTTTCTTTTCTTTAGTATCGGTTCATCCGAGCTAGGTTCTTCTTCTGAACGCTTTCCTGAGTTTCCTCCTCCCCCAAAATATTTTAATGGTGCTCGCTTGCTCATTTTGCATTCCAGAAAACTTTTTAAAACGTTTTGTACTCGATCAGCGTTGATTGTGAACAGTGAAGTGTGAAAGCATGTTACAAACGGACACAGGAGGTGCAAAAAAAAATCTTCCCAGACTTCAAACCGAAACGAAACGATACCGAAAATAAGTGAAAAAAATGCTGTCTTCCCACGGCCTGGTGCTGGTCCTCGGTCCAGTGATTGGGGACCCCTGCTGTAGCAGACAAAACGACACCTAGTGACAATTACCCGTGACTCACAAGTATACGTTATGTGATCTACACCTTCAACTTTTGCAGCCATAGCCGGGTTGTAGGCACCCAAAACACAAGTCATGGTTATTTGCAAACAATTTGCATTCATCAACTGGGTTTTGTTAACAGCTTGTTACAATCTTGTGTGCTGTGAGTTTGACTATTGAAAACATGCAGCCCAATGTTGGATCGTTATTAACCGACTGAATCGGTACGCGCTATTAACGCTAGTTTTCTTTTGTTGTGGTCTTTCTACTAGTATACTAGGCCAATCTTGCTTGGCTTTCACGGTCTGCAATGACATGACTGGGTCGCAAAGTATATCAGACTCCCTTTTAATGAAGTCGCTGTATTCAGACAAATTCGGCTACCTACTTTTGAACTTTTTAATTTGACAAACTTTTCTAGTCCATTATGATACCAACCAATCAGGTAATTTAGTTAAAATCTTTCTGATTTTCAAATTATCTTTTAGGATCTCTGGGCTTGAATTTAAAACATGGCATGTGTGCATTGCTCCAAAAAATCAGGAAACACAATTAAGTGTTTTGGCTCATTTGCAGAAAATTTTGGCCGGTTGCTCATTTGTTCTTTAATGCCTCGTTAACAATGAATTGATTGCCGTATCTATTTTCCAAACCCTTTCTGCATTTTTACATGATTCTGAATTTGGTATCATGAACCGACTATTAACATAATTGAGTGGCTCCACATCCAGAAATTTTTTTAATAGCAAATTATTTCACGGCCTGGAATTCCCTTATCATTAACAACCGTGGAAAATGCCACTACCCAATCAGGATATTTTAATGAGTCGCCAACGAACAAGGGGTTTCAGGCACGAAAAACTTTGGCAATTATAGCATTTGTCATCGCACGTGAAAGAGTGTTTATCATGGGCGATTGATCACTATTAGCCTTTTTAACATTAATTAAGCCTGCAGAACCTGCTGATACTGATAGGATGTCGTCCACTATGTCAGAACTTACGTCTTCCATGCCTGGTTGGTCGGGTATTCCGTCATGCTTATTATCAGTCCTGTTTTTCTTTTCAGTAACATCCAAAATTTCATCTAATACAGCATTTCCTAATACTTCGTACTATTCTGCAATGTCTGGCTTCAAATTTTTAATTGTCATTTCATGTTCCATCTTCAATAATTCAAGCTCTGTTGCGACACATTTGATGGCGATTTCAATTTAACTTTGTTGTTGGTTAAGTAAAATCTCTTGTTTCATTATTGTGGCCTTGGGTTCTGCCTTAGCTCTTAAAACTTAATTTTTGGTGCTTTTGTCGCTGATATGTGCGATGTGTGACATGTGTGTTAGATTGCCCACTGTTAATATTTGTTTACACGAGTGGCAAGCCCAAAATTCCTATTCTGTAGACACCGGCTATCAGCATCTCCTGGTAATTCAAAAAGTGCACTTTCATCAACCCAGATAGATGAGTTTCATCTAGCAAAAACAGCAGTGAATATTGATATCACTATATTTGTTTTCAAATTTTCGTTTCCGATAAGCTGCTTTTCCTTTTCTCACCTTGTTAAATTCAATCGATTTCCGAGTCAAGCCAAGGTGGTATTCAAAACAGCCAGTTTATCGAAACAAGACAAATAAAGGGCACGGATCGAGCAGTAAATCAATCAATGTGATAGTCTGTTAGCGATCAAATTGACTAATCCAACAATGATACTCCTATTTTCACATTCTCTTTAAAGTAAGTCACATTATTGGATGTTGAGTCCCACTTAAACAAATGTAACATCATCTGGCAAACAGATCATTTTTTTCCTGATTGAGATGAAATAAAGCAGTAATTCTGAAAAGCTTTGACGGTCTGACAGCAATAGTATGTATGTATGAATATTGTTCGCAGACACACTTAAGTTAATATGCAAGATATATGTAGAGATTCCAACCTCTACTCGCACTGATTCTTAAGATTAGCCAGAGAAACCCCAAATAAAAAGCACTCGTGCGTTTTCAAGTCATTTCATTCATAATAACACATTCAGCGAATTCAACAAACTAAAATCTAAAATACATGATTCATGCTACAGGTTAAATAGAAACAGAAAAGAAAATTCTAACTTTTTTTGCCCAATTGCAATCAAGTAAGTGTAATTGTTTAACCAATGAAATAAAGAATAAGTACTACGTAATAAGGGCGTAGAGCCACATAGAAGTTTCAAGAAAGCTCTCCTATTCCAATCGAGACTCTTACGCAGATTAAATACTTTCCTACACGAGTCATAATTATCAAAATAAGCCGTTTCCTAATACAAATTTGTTATGCAAACAGTGAAAAAAAAAGGATTTTTCCCGACAATATATTTGGTCGTTCTGCAGAATCCTGATCTGAAGATCAATCCGTCCATAACAAAGGTTCTTGTTTCTATTGTCGGGAATTGATCAAAACAATAAAAACTCGCGATTTAGTTGTTCTAGGAAATCTTCAAGTTGACGAGATAGATCAGGTTCTACCAGTTCACAGTTCGCACTTTCTGCTCCTTAGCATAGTGAAAGAACTAACATCTTCTGATGCTCTCATTTCTCACTGAATATAGATACAAAACGCAGGTTTATGCAGGAAAGAAATGAATGAACAAATCACGTTACAAGGAGCTGACAAAGCAATTGTCACGACTCTCATGAAATCCGACTTAACAAGCATTATCGCTAAGAGTCAATTCAAAATCAATCGGAAAGAAGTACCACCCAGAGCTCATACGTTTCCATTCATTTAACTGAAACTGTTCATCACCCTGACAAACTGGAGTGTGATGAAGAAAGAGCAAACAATGTGAGCAGGAATTCTCAGTTGGTATGACGAAATGACTTCAAGTACTGTTCTTGCCGACTTGGTCACCTGTATCTCGACTCGAGTACAATGTTCAGTAAACTAATTGCTTTTGAATGTCCAAAATTCGACACGCTCCCGCAATTTGATACGAATAGTAGCAAATTTATTTAATGTTCTACGTTAACGTCTCTATTTTCTTCCTGCAATTGGGCTTGAGTTAGAATTTTCGAAATTGCTGCTGCATTTCTTCTCGGTCTGAATTATTTTTTAGTTGAATCAAATGTACGTTTTCGTTGGTCACATAATAAATGTAAATGGTAAAGATGCTCCAGAGTTCGTTCCAATTGATCTCTACCAGTTTTCAACCTGACTCCCCTTAGGACACCGTCTTTGCCTTGGATCAGTTATTCGACGATTCCAGTTTTCCAATGCACTCGGTTCTTTTCGTCTCCTCTTATGATCACAACGTCGCCTATATCCAGCGTCATTTCTTTCTCGTTGTGTATTAGGTTATGGCTTTCCTTCAAATACTTTAGATACTCTTTCGACCATCTCCCCCATATCTTTTATCTGCAGGTTTTCAAATACTTGTATCGTCTTTTCAAATCAGAATCTGGATAGTCATCTACATCTTTATTATATGGTATGTTGATCGGGTAGCCGAGCATCATTACGTTGGGTGTCAAGACAACTGATTGTACATCGTCTTCAACGTATCCCAGCGGTAGATTTTTTAAGGTTGGTTTCCACTTCCATTAACAGGCTCTTGGATTCTTTGAACCTCGGCTTTGAATTTCCTATGTCTTTGTACAACGTCTGCTTTATCAAGTGTACAATTCTTTTAAACTGGCTTCCTCACCACAGATCCCGACTCAAGTTGAAATGCCATTCAATGTTTTGGTTTGGCAAGAAATCGTGCATTTTCTTTTCTTTCATGGCCTTCTTGAACCACTTTGCTGCAGCGACGAAGCTGGAAAAATTGTCGTAATAAATCTTCTCTAGCCTGATCCTTCTAGCTATGAATGCCTTCAAACTACCAAACATTACATCTAAGGTTTGAACTGGTAGCAAATTAAGGTACACGCCTCTTGTTAAACTGGAGGGGTAAAGAAGAATGTAGGCTTTTACTTCTGTCTTTTTATCCATTACCTTAGTAAAGGGACTAGCAAAATCAACACCAATCACTTGAAACGGTCGATTTCCCTGCGTTCTGTCAGTAGGTAGGTTTTCTTCTCTCGGCCTCTCGGCCTATTATAAAAAAACCCACAACAAGTGAGGTGGAGCTTTATATATTATTCTAAAATTATCATCATCTTGCTGAATAACTTTTCCTTTAGTAAAGCATTTATGCTCAAATATTCAAAGTCACCATTAAAAGCCAAAAATCACATTGAAAAATTTAATGTGCAGTTCATTTACTGGGAAACTGAATGGCTTCCTTCATAAATTGATTGAACACACAGCGCGTTGATATGGCATTGTGTAGGTGATTCCTGCTGTACAGTTAAGAACCTCTGAAGATACCGTCAATTGTAGAAAATCTTCCTCAACTGCAATTTTAATCTCGATTACAATGTCACTTTGAACACTATGATCCCTGTTAATAAACCCACTTTGCTTGGAGACCTGGAATTTTTTTCTCTTTATGTCAAAGGTTGGCTTTGTAGATGATTGGATTTTTCTCTTAAAACTGTGTTTTTGAGCTGCAGGTGGATATTTATGTTACAATGTTTCCTTTTTTCATACAAACATAAATCAAATGACTTCGTCAAGCAGATGTACAAATGACCCAGACAGTTTCTACTACACTACAGATTTACACCAAACGCCAACCAAAAGCCAATATATGACTTTTGCAAGAACGCATATCGTGCTGACTTCCACATCGAATTAAGTGATCAGGACAAAACATGAGCAGGGCAAAAGGTGTGCAAAATATGCTTGGAAAATATGAGAATTTATACGTCTTGCAGACTTACGTCCTTGATACATTCTATTCCGATGATTTAACGGGAGCGAGAGAACCAAAAGAAATGTCGATCGATTACCTACCTATGCCTTCCGTCCGCAATTCGACCAGTTCCACATTTAAATGAGTTACCAGTTCCAGTTTTTCAGACGGATCGCCACACAGAAGACGCCAAATCTGACACTGATATCGAAGGTGACAGGTACGATCCTGACTTTGTGCAAAATGTGCTACTTAAACATTTATTCAAAGTGAAGTGAGCCATGATATTGTTTATTGCACTGATTCAACAAAGTTCTTCTTTGTCCGAGTGTGCAAGCATACAATCGGAATGGAGATTTTTCTCTGACAGTTTTAAGCGCATTTTGAAATTCGTTTTACTTCATAACACCAACAGCTACGCTTCAGTACCCATCGGGTATTTGACAGTATTGAAAGAAACATGAGATGTCATCAAACAGGTTATGGAACATATCAACCACTTGCATCAGAATGGGTGATAAGCGCAGACTTGAAAATTGTGAATTTTCTGCTTTTTGAAAAGAGTAGCTGCACAAACATCCCTGTTTTTGTG
The DNA here is from genome assembly GCA_003991215.1 of Morbakka virulenta. Taxonomy (NCBI): domain Eukaryota; kingdom Metazoa; phylum Cnidaria; class Cubozoa; order Carybdeida; family Carukiidae; genus Morbakka; species Morbakka virulenta. The sequence goes on from RDPX01000019.1 coordinate 5,627,457, forward strand.
TAGGTGGGACAGTAGAGCAAACGGGCACTACTCTTAAAAGAAGTGGCCAACTGGAGGGTTAAAAGTGGATAAAGGAAACACTATCAATGAAATTGACGGTCCCAGAGACAGAATCATCTTCTCTCCATTGCACATTAAACTGGCACTGATGAAGCAATTTGTCAGGGCTCTAAATAAGAAAGGTGACTGTTTCAAATACATTTGTAGAGATTTTCCTGGACTAAGCTTGTTGAAAGGCGGTGAGTTTAAATGAGCCGATATCAGCAAACCTGACTTAGCTAACTCGATGAATGACTTGAAGCAGCGCACCTGGTGCTCATTTGTTGATGTGGTAAATTTGGGAAAGAACAGGACAGAAAATTACAGAGAGTTGCTTGAAAACATGTTTCCATGAAATCGGTGCCAACATGGGTATTAAACTCCATTTTCTTGACATTCAACTTGACAACTTCCAGGACAACTGTGGCAATTTCAGTGATAAGCAGGAAGAACACTTCTACCAAGACTTGAAGATTATGGAAGACCACTACCAGGGGCGACGAGACAAGAGGATGATGGCTGAATACTGTTGGAGTATTAAATGGGGCTTGAATGATGTACAACATGACAGGAAATCAAGGAAGAGAATTTTTTACCTTAGTTTGTCAACTTGTTCTTCTACATTTCCGTTTTGCCAACACCAAACGTTCTGTTCATTCATCAGTTTTTTTTGTTCTGATTGGTCGTACGTTACGCAACCCAATGTATTCACATTAATCCATTTGACACTGAAAAATACACTGGGAGTAAAAATTTTGAAGAATCACTTTAAAACCCCATTTGTTTCCCATCCTCGTCCGATATAAATGACAATCACTCAGGACTCATAACGATCAAAACACCTATGTGATTCCAAATTGAAAGCATTTCATAGAGCAGGTGTAGGGATTGCATATTTGCATTGTTTTCTTTTCGTGCCACATCAAAAAGGTGGTACCAACCATATCCAAACATCTTGTCATTTAAAAAATATGTGATTTTTCTAAAAACGGGGAAAATCTGTACCGAAAAAACCGTAACCAACGGTGAAAAACTAAGGTCATTTTTGGATTCAGCTCATTTTTGGATAATATTTTTTTGTTTACCAGTATAAAATTGCATTTTTACTTGTTCACCACCTTTAGAAAGCATTTGGATGTTATGGCATGAAATAACCAGTCGTGATTATTGGTGTGTAAAATGAAATGCTAACCATTATGTTTGTATCGCAGGACAAAAGCTCCACTTTCTAAGTTACCATTGTTATGGTTTGTAAAGAATGATGATATTGTAAAATATTTTGAAAGTCAAAGAGAAGCAGCACTACCGTGGACACATGCAATGGACTGTGAATGTATTACTTGTAAGATATAAGTCGCCACAGTTGTGGCTTGGCATAACGTCATATGTGATACCAATATAAAAATGTATAACCTTAGTATATAATATACGAAAATTATTAATTTGACAAAGAATATAAATAAAGCATACGGTATGAAACGAAGGATTAGAAATGAAATAAAGAGTTATTGTAAGAGGGTTTATAACAGACGATATGAAAATGAAGTCATTAAAAAATACAGCTTTAAATTTGAATTCTATACCAGCGATAGAAAGAGTTCAAACTTCAATAAGACCTTTCAACGATGTACGACGAAGTAGAGACCCATTTGAAAATAATATCACATGTGTGTGTGTTTGTATGTGTATGTGTGGTTTTTGTAGGAAACATATACATGAATGTGCTAATGAAAAAACCAGGTAAGATTTTCATGCAGAACAGAATTCAAAGTCACGAAAATCAAAAAGCTAAAATACTGACAATTCTTGAGGAAATCAATAAGATACTTAAGGAAAACTCAGGAAACAAAAAAAGGATGATTATGATCGATTTTATTCTAAAATATTTGTTTTAGATGATGGATTTGCGATTTAAGGATTAACCAATATCTAACTCAGAAAAAACTTTAGTTATAAATTTGCATTACTTGGAGAGGATCTTAGACTTGATTGATAACAAGATACAAAGATTATAAGCCATCATTTTTGCTAGTGATTACGATTAAGCATGTTCCACAAAAAACCCGCAATGTGTCCTATCAATGGTGATAACTTGAAACAACCAGGCGTTATACTTTCAGGTATAATATAACAATATCAATGACCTTTTTGATACTTAGTATAGAAGCGACCAAAAGCATCGTGAAATGCACTATGTAAACGACAAAATTAATCATCCCAAATCGTCTTTCTAATACATGTATGCAACAACAATTTCCCGGTCAAAATAAGCAAATCTCTTGCTTGTATTTTGTCACAATAGAATCAATTGTTATTATTTCACATAGTATATTGTTTGATAATAATTGATAAATCATTGCACTTTTAGAATCTGACCATCAATAGTTTGATACAAACTTCTGATGTTCTTATTTATAAGATTGATCACTAAGATTAATATCACTTGTCATTCGTTGCCTACCGTTAAAATTAAGACAATAGCGATTATTTATTCAATTTGCTTTGTACATATTGTTGATTGGTTAGCTGTAGTTGTACTTTATACATTTCTTGTCGAACTAGTAAGGTAACGTCTTAAAAGCTACCACGGTCGATTTATATAGTGCTGTACCATACCTTGTATAATATTCTCATACTAAAGTTTCACTGAGTTTGGCATATACATGCACTTTAAAATATCTGTAAGATACTGCTGATTAATCAAATGTTAGAGGATTTTGAAGACCAAAAATATCATTGTTTCTGTTAATCCCAGATTTCATCCTTGATCCAGTGTCCTTACTTACTTACTTACTTATCCTCTTCCTGCCATGGGCGGCTCATAAGACTTGACAGCATCCTCCACCATCTCTTTCTGTCTTTTGCCATGTTCCCAACTTCGTTCCTTGTTTGCCATCCGAAGTCATTTCTTTCTGGTTCCACACTCCAAAACATCTTCAACACTTCTGCCCTTGATCTCGGTTTGGCGCTTTTCCTTGTGATTTAGTCTCAACACCTTGGTCTTATCTGTATTGATTTTGTGACCCATTGTTTCAGCATATTTACATAACTTTTCAGTTTTCTCCTGCATATGTTGGTGCTTGCTGGATAGGAGGGCGATATCGTCTGCATGGTCTTAATCTTGGATGATAAACTTCCATCTTATTTCTGTTTTCTTTTGCCGTTGTTGCTTTCCTCATGATTCAATCTACAGCAATAATGAAAAGGAAGCCTGACGTCACACAGCCTTCTCGAACTCCAGTTTTGAGAGAGAACCACTCTGACGTCTGCTGGTTGTTCCTCTGTACATTTCCTTTATGATTTCTATGAAGAGATTTGGAACTCCATAAAACTTCAAAATCTTCCAGAGTTTCTCTCTTTCCGATTTACGGAAGTCAATAAAGTTAATGTACAGTGATGCTTGCCACTCAATGCACTGCTCGACAATTTTTCGAAGTATGAAAATCTGCTCAGTTGTCCCGTGTCCTTTTCTATATGCTGCCCGCTCGTTTCTCAGTTTTTCTTCTACTCCGTTCCCGATTCTCTCTAAAAAACGCTGCAGAAGACTTTCCCAGGTATGGAGAGCAAGGGATATTCCCTTACTATTGCCACATTTAGTAAGGTCGCCTTTCTTTGGTACTTTAGCTATCATTGATTTCGTCAAGTCACTTAACAGATTGATGTTCTCTCTCACTTTCTCGAACATGTGCAGTAATCTCGTGTATGTAATCTTGCTTCCTGCTTTTAACATTTATCTACTCATGTTATCTATTCCTGCTGCTTTATTGCTCTTTAACTTTTTTTTACTGCTATCTTCACTTCCTCTTTTGTGAAGGAGCCTGTGTTGATTTCCTGGATGGTTTCAACATTACCGTTGAAACCATCGAGGAAATCAACACAGATCTCAAACTCATCTTTCTCCAGACTTTTGTCACATTCATTCTCAATGTTTTATACTTCTTCGAAGTGTTCTTTCCATCTTTGTAGCAACTAACTATCTTTAATGAGTGTCTTACCAGTTTTGTTTCTTACACCAGTTGTTGATTACTTTTTCTTGTTGCACAATAGCTTCGTAATCCTGTACAGAGTTCCTATGTCATTGTGTTTTGCTGCATGCTCGGCTTCTTCAGGGAGCTCATTTATCAACTTCCTTTTATCTGCTCTGACCTTTCTCTTTACACTCCTGTCCATCTCACTATACTTTTGTTTTTTTGATAGCACGAATTCTCTCTGATATTGTACAGTTCATCTCATTTCTCATTTTCTTCCTTTTGTCTATGGCTTTTCACGTTTCACTGCTTATCCACGCTTTATGCTCCTTCCTTTCCCTACCCAGGATGTTTTTGGCTGTCTCTATGTAGATCTTCCCATTGTCTTTGTATGCTTTCCATGTCTATTTCTTTGCTCACTGCCAGTACTTCAAACCTGTTTCTCAACTCTACTGCAAATTGCTTTTGGATGTGTTTTTGTTTCAAAAGTGCAGTGTTGAATGTTGGCCTTCTGCTGGTGTTCTTGAGTTTGTGTCTTGAAAGCCTAAGCCTCAATTTGTCGACCACAAAGTTATGGTCAGTTCCAGCATCTGCACCCCTCATGACTCTAACATCAGCCAGAGACCTATTGCATCTGCCATTGATGATGAAGTGATCAATTTGGTTTTTGTCTCTGTTGTTTGGTGAGGTCCATGTGAATTTGTGAATATTCCTGTGCTTGAAGAATGCACCTCCAATTGCTAGATAGTTTTCTTCACATAACTCGATAAGACCATTCTCATTCATGATTCCTGAGCCTTCTTTTTCTAAAGCGTTTTCATGTTTTTTGTTGTTACAACCCACTTTGGCATTTGCGTCTTCCATAAGGATCAGCATGTTATGCCTTGGTGTTGACTCATCTCTTTCTGCAGTTGTTCGTAGAAATAATTCTTCTCCTCTTCATCTGCATTGTTTATCGGGCTGTAGATCTGAATGATGGTGGTTTCTACATATTTTGAGTTAAATCTAGCACCTATGATTCTTCCATTCACTGGATTTCACTTGATTAGAGATGTGTGCTATCACCTGACCTATTCAACCTCTATAGTGAAAGAATATTAAGAGAATTAGAAGATATGCCAGGGCTCATTGTAGGAGGGGAAAATATTAATAACCTCCACTATGCAGATGACACGGTTCTGGTAGCCACATCGGTAGAACAACTTCAATAATTAGTAGATAAGATAGTCTTAAAAAGTGCAAAAAAGGGCTTACATGTCAACACAAAAAAGACAGAGTGCATGATAGTAACCAAAGAGAAGGACATTACATCTTGTAACATCTGGGTTCATAACACAAAAATTAAGCAAGTGAACTGGTTTAGTTTATTGGGAAGCTTGATCACANGAAAGAATATGAAGAGAATTAGAAGATATGCCAGTGCTCATTGTAGGAGGGGAAAATATTAATAACCTCCACTATGCAGATGACACGGTTCTGGTAGCCACATCGGTAGAACAACTTCAATAATTAGTAGATAAGATAGTCTTAAAAAGTGCAAAAAAGGGCTTACATGTCAACACAAAAAAGACAGAGTGCATGATAGTAACCAAAGAGAAGGACATTACATCTTGTAACATCTGGGTTCATAACACAAAAATTAAGCAAGTGAACTGGTTTAGTTTATTGGGAAGCTTGATCACATCAGAAGGTAGATGCAACAGGGAGATCAAACGAAGAATTGCAATGTCAAGAGAGACCTTTTCAAGACTAAAGAAAATCTTGTGCAATACAAAGATCACCGTATCAACAAGACTAAGGGTACTGTAATGTTACGTGTTGCCGGTCCTAAAATATGTAAGTGAGGCTCTTTCTAAAGAAATGGAAAAGAGAATCAGTGCAGCAGATATATTGTTTCTGCGGAGAATAATGAGAGAACGATATGAAAGTCATACAACGAATGAAGAAATTTTAATTAAAGCAGACACAGAAAAAAAGCTGATGAAAGCAATGAAGAAAAAGGAATTACAGTTCCTTGGACATTCCATGAGAAAAGACGGCATAGAAAAGCTAGACCTTGCGGGCAAGATAGCAGGAAAAACAGCAAGAGGAAGACAAAGGGTTACATTTCTCCAAAGAATTGCAGAATGGAGTGAGATGTCAGCGACTGAAGTTATTCGATGCACAGAAAGCAGGAACAATCGGCATAAACTGGTCGCCAATGTCATACGATAGGTCACAAGAAGAAGAAGAATATATTAAATAAGTTTTTTTGCATAGTTTTTTATTAATTGTTAATTATATTTAGTGTCTGTGTGAAAATGCTATTATTATATGATAATATTTCTTACTTTTATTACTTTCTTTGATCCAATACAAACATTAGTAACCACGTAAAACTGATTCCAAATCTTGATATTTGAACTATTTCATTTAGGCAATTAATACCAAACGAGTCGAAATATTTTAGTCCCTCTACTATTACTACTACTGCTACTACTACTACTAGTACTACTACTACTACTACTACTACTACTACACTCTACTACTACTACTACTACTACTACTACTACTACTATTTCTTCTTCTACTACTACTACTTCAACTACTACCACTACCACTACTACTACTACCACTACTACTACTACTACTACCACTACTACTACTACTAGTTCTACCGCTACTACTTCTACTACCACTACTACTACTACTACTACAACAACTACTACTACTACTACTACTACTACTACTACTACTACAAAGCCTTAGTTTTTTTGACTTCCTTTTTTCATTACTAAACACATCATTTTTTTATTGTCATAATCCTCTTTATGATTTAATAT
>RDPX01000019.1:5634310-5652411 GCA_003991215.1 Morbakka virulenta
TACTATTTCTTCTACTACTACTACTACTACAACTACTACCACTACTACTACTACTACTACCACTACTACTACTACTACTACCACTACTACTACTACTAGTTCTACCGCTACTACTTCTACTACCACTACTACTACTACTACAACAACTACTACTACTACTACAAAGCCTTAGTTTTTATGACTTCCTTTTATGCATTACTAAACACATCATCTTTTTTTATTGGCATGATCCTCTTTATGATTAATATCTTCTTCAATTGTATCTAATGGATCAAAATTAGATGGTAAATCAGAAAGTCCATCCCTCAACTCCAGCTGTCGAACCTTATTTATACATAATGTCTCCTTGTGGTCTCCTTGTAATTGTTTAATCAATTTTTTCTGTTTTACATCCATAGTTAGCTTAACCTCTTTTTGAGTATTTCTACTTTGATTAAACAATTCTTTATTTATATTTTACATTTCCTCTACTCCGTCAAGATAACGTTTAATCTCGTTTTTCGCTTCATAGTTTCGATTGGAATAGATTTTCCCATATTCTTTCTACGATTACTGACATCTATGATGAATATTAGTAGGTTTGATAAATGTTAAAATGCTGTCTTTTATGAAGTCAAGTGTCAAAATGCAGTTATTTGAATATAGCCATACAAAATAATGAAGCTTCCAAATTATAATCTAAATGCAAAAGAAGACAAGAAACGAAGATTAAACGACTTCTTGGACAAGGAATACGGAATGATTATATATGGAGCAACAGGAATTGGGAAGAAAAATACAGTAATTCATATGTTAAGAGCACCTCTTGTTTATTTTGACAAAATATATATGTGTACTCTTTAAGCAACATCAAGAAAAAGTAAAAGATCTACAAATTTTAATGGATAGTATATCTTCAAACGTCGGGTATTCTGTGTTAGAAGTAGAAAGCCAAGTTGATATAAGAGACACTCTTAAATATCCAGATAACAATAGAAAGATCATTATATTTGATGACATTATAAATACTGCTAATAAGAGTTGGAACCTTATAGGAGACACGTTTTACACATGGGCGTCGTCATAAAATCAGTCCACTTTATTTGAATCAGAGTAATTTTGATGTACCCCAAAAAGTGGGACATAGTTAATCTCATATGACTTTGTATCCGCCAACAACACATTGCCATTCTAAATTGGTTGCTAAAGAGAATATCGTAGATCCTGAATTGTTTAAGAGATTAGGAGCAAACGAGTTTCTGTTCCTCGATAAGGATAAAAGAGTGATGAAGAATTTTAATGAAAAACTTTGATGAAATGGTATCGATAGCTTTTGTGTTTATATGAGGTATTGCGTGAAATGTAAAAAGCAAACTGGCAATTTGAATGAAAAATATGTAAAATCTGAGAATAAAAGTAATTTGTTGCAAAAGTCGACATGTGCAATTTGTAGTTAAAGGAAGAGGAGTTTTAGAATATCTTCATATGCTATCTAAATTGGGAAAAGAGTACAATAATCCTTAACACAATTCAATAAAAATGAAACCTGTAGAAGCATCCATGAAAAAGAATGAAGGAGTTGTTTACTTTAATCTTTATAGTGATATGGAAACATAAAAGCAGAAACAGAATTTCAAAATAGGTGATAAGGTCCGAATATGTAAGTATAAATGGAATTTGTTTAACAAGGGGTGTACAGCAAATTGGACAGAATAAATATTTATGATAGATAACGTCAAACACCTTTTCCAATCATTAAAAAAAATAATGGGTCACCATAATGAAAAGATACAAGGAACTTTTTATGAGCCTGGGTTATTAAAAACTAACAAGAGGTATTTAGGATCGATAAAGTCATACGAAGGCATTATAAGAAGAAACAAGCTTTGGTGAAGTGGAAAGGATAAAGCGACAATTTTAACAGTTGGGCACCATTCAAGAACTTAAATGATATAGGAAAGTGTTTAAAAATTATATATATATATATACATATACATAAGGTAAAACACGAAAAGTACAAACTATGATTGCAACTAATAGTTTCACAATATTTCGATCATCAGGAATATATATATATATATATATATATATATATATATATATATATATATATATATATATGGATCAAAATGTTAAGAAATCTCGAGGACGAGCAAAAGTCTTATCCGATGAACAGGGAAGAAAAGAATTCACACAAAGCAAAACAAAGTATATGAAAAATAAAAATTGGTTTTGCATTGTTTTCTGTTGCGATAATTAGAAACTAGAGGGAAAACAGCAACCAATTGGAGAGAGAAGAAAACACATTATAATAGCATCAAGAAGATAATTATGAAAAAATAAACGATATTTAACACAAAAACATAATCAATATAGTTCCAAAGACCCATGTTTTGGATCATTTAAATTTTAAGCTATTTAAAATCTGCATTTAGAACATCTATGTAATCATTTACAAATAAAAAGTATGTAGTATAATATATACATATTGAGTTTTTAGAGGGTTGCCAAGATGGATTTAATAATGAGAATAACTCAATTACTCTTCGAATCAACACTAACAAGTCTGTTGAATAACACTTGGAGACATTTATCTATAAGTGTTATTTTATACATACGGATATCTTAAAGTTCGGAATTGGCTATGAAATCAAGAAATAATCATGATATTAATGTAGTAAAATATAAACAATTAAAAGGAAATTCATACAGTAAACTGCAACAAAACTGCGAAATACTGCAAAAAGATTGGTCAATATGAAATGAGGATAATGAATACTCTATATGCTGTCATACCAGATATTTAAACCTGCAAGATAAATATCCACAGAGGATTAAAAAATCTGATAAACAATACATTCAAAACCACGATTACAATGGTATTGATTTTCCAGTTACTACCAAACAGTACAAGAAAATAGAAAAGCACATTGAGATTAAAATTTATGTTTTTGGATATGAAGACCAATAACCATATCTTATTTATGTACCAAAAGAAAAACATACAAATCAAATAAATTTATTGCTGATTACAAATGATCAAAATCAATATTACTTCCTCATTAAAGATTTCAACAAATTCATGTGCAACAAAACAAAGCATAAAGAAAGAAAGCATTTCTACATGAATTGTCTTCAGTGTTTTAGTTCAGAAAAATTATTAGCAGGTTATAAAGAAAACTGTATTCAATAAGTGGAACACAAGTTAATAAGATGCCAACAAAAGATGATAATTCACTAAGATTCAAGAACTTCCATAAACAACTACTAGTACAACTTTTTGTCCATACTGATTTCTAACAATAAAAAACAACGTGCAGAGATGTCAATCAAATAATGATTACTCACACAACGAATCTTATCAAAAGCATACAGACTCTGGTTATAGCTGCAAAGTAGTCTGCTATATTGAGAAATATACCAAAACAGTACAAATCTATAGAGGTAAAAAAACAGTTAATAAATATTATGGAGACTATGCTAGATGAACTCAGCTCAGAAACCTCTCAATATGAAAAAACATATAGAACATATAGAACATATAGAACATATAAAAAATCATATAAAATCCATAAAATGGTTTGACTTCTATAAAATGATTGTCATGACATGGAAAGTAGTATAGTAGTTGGGAAAAAAGAGAGAATTTTTTAGTTAAATGCTCTCGTACCCCCAACCTCTTTACTACTCCAGCTAATGAACAATTATTTTTGTTGTGTGTCGGATGACAAGGTGATTGGTAAGCTATTCTAGTATGTTTCTCATACATATTATGAATTGTAGATATTTTTAATTAGTATGTTTTAAATAGAATTTTTAATTTGTTTTTTTAAACTGGTGTTTTTAAAATTAGTATTTAAAAATTGGTATTTTTCATTTGTGTTTTTTAATTAGGCATGAATTGTAGGTATTTTAACATTAGTTAGTTGGAATAGAAATTAGACGGAGATTGGAGTTGGGATTAATTAAATTAAACTTGATAATTGAATGTTTTTCAAATGTGGTAGAACCAGCGGCTGGAAGTATATTTTCAATATCTTGTCAGAGCAGATGATGACGGTATCCAAACTTAATCTTCAATTTTTTACTAACAGGTTGTAAAAACTTTTGTTTTTGACCAATGATTTTTAAATGAAACTAAAATCCTAACTAGGTGTTTGTCTATGCGTTTGTGAAAAAAGGGAAAACGGATGCTTGAAATGATGCTTTTTAGTGGTATCTGCTTTGGTGACTCGTCGAGGGAAGCTACGGACTTGGCAGCAGCATCAGCGATTTCATTTTCAGGAATACCGGAGTGGCCAGAAATACATTGCATGGTGAGATGGCATCGAATCTTGGCAAGCAACGACCATACCATCAACATTGATTCGGCATACCCCAGGATAGTTTCGCGCAGTAATTGGCTGTCAGTGCTTATCAAAACAGTAGACTCGTTTAAATTTGTCTATGCCCAATCAAGAGCGAATTCAATTGCCTGAATTTCCTCCTCAAAGGAGCTGGTCAACATCCTGGCCAACATGATTGTGATCATACCAAGATGCGAGAGGGAACAAGTCGAGTGGTTTCCTGTGTCTGGCTGCAGCAGGAATCTTCGACGACAGCTCTGATGTATCCAATCTCCAATTATTACGTTTTAACAACCGGTTACCAAATTTCCCTTCAAGCAGCATTCTACGTGGATGGTCTAGGGAGCATCTCTTGGCTTGCTCGAATGATTTTAGGATGGTACGATCACTCAATGTCTTGAAACGTGGTATATCCGATTCCAAATTGATGGCTTTCAATGGTGTGGATTGAAGTTGTCCTGTTACAACCTGAAGTGCTCTGTTGTGGGCACGTTCTAATTTCTCAATACCAGCTTTGGAAACCCATGGCTACCAGGCTGGGCCCACATAGCTGATTCTGCTCTGAACAAAGGCTTGAAACAGCGCGAGTAAATGTGGTCGATCCGATCCCCAATCCAAATGAGCAACGACTCGAAGAAGGCGAATTCTGTTGGTTGCTGCTGCAGTGACGTTTTGTGTCTGTAAAGTCAACGATCGGTCGACAGTTACCCCAAGTAGTTTTGAAGTCGCTTTGTTTGGGATCATCTGGCCGTCCACCTTCAGCGTCGGTTTCCAAGTAGCATCATTTGTCCAGCTTGAGAAGAGACAAAACTCGCTTTTAGTTGGATTGAGGTACAACTTCCTCTCTTTGGTCCATGCGACCACCATGTTGATTGACCTCTGCACTTTTGCTTCTGCACGTACCTTGTCTGTAGATGACCTAAGGATTGAAAGGTCGTCTGCAAACATCGCGTTGACCATATCTTAAAGGAGGCGGATGGCTACGTTGTTGATGTAGAAAATGAACAGGAGGACTGCTAGAACCGATCCTTGCGGCAGACCTTGTTGTAGTCGGACTGAATTCGTATTGACTATGTGAAGATGAATCCGAGCTGGACGATCTTGTAGGAAGGCTCGTAGCTACCGGACGTAATGCGGAGGAACTACTGATTCCAGACGATAGAGGAAAAGCTTTTGCTTCTATAAGGTACTTGTAGGCTTTGCTGAAGTCCAGAAAGGCTAATACTGACCGGCGCAGTGGCTTGGACTGGAAACTATCCTCAATGCTCTGAACAATCTTCACAGCTGCGATGTTTTTGGAAACTAACGAGCTAACTCACCCATTAATTTCAGTCAGATATGATACGTTCTAGAAGTTTAACCACACATGATGTAAGGCTCACTGGTCGGTACGATGCTACATCACTCACAGGTTTCCCAACTTTTAACAGTGGTATTATGGTGGCCACTTGCCAGAACTGGAACGTCAGAATCCTTGAAAGAACAGTTAAATATGAAGAGACGTTCCGATAACTTCCGTGGTCCCAGGGCCTTTAGGAACGTCGGCAGAATGGTGTCTGGACCAGCTAATCCCTTCGATTTTTATCGGGAAATTGTTGACTTCAGCTCATTCATCGTAAAAGTACAACTGCTGGGACGAATATCTAGTGCTTCTCGGGTCTTCCTCAACTGTCTAGAGACCTCCCGCTCTTCTGGTGTTATGTGAACCTGGCGACTGACCTTAGCATAGTGCGACAGACGCAAACACGTCTGTCTTGCGTTTTGGGTCTGTGATGTACCGGTTCCGGTGGAGCATAGCTTCATTTGGCGAGTTTGCATCAGGTGTTCCATTCAGTGAGTAGACAATTTTCAAGATGCGGTAGTCACCAGACGAATCTATTGCTTCTTCAATGAAGTTATGCCAAATCTATTGCTTCCCAATCCATTCCGTTTCGGGTCGGGTAAGCTGCCATTGCCAATAATACGACTGTGTCGAGTTGGTAAGCCATCATTTAGGACACAAAGGTCGGTATCAATTATCCAGTTTAAAACATCTGACCCTCTCCCATCGGCTGTTTGGCAGGTATCCCATATCCATTCAAGTCGCCCACAATAATCGATCAGGTGGAAACAGGAAACTCTGCCTGTTGCACCTCGGTGTTTGGGAGGTAGACGTTTGACAGGTCTTTCCAATCTTTCTTTCCGAGTCTTATCCGAACAGACTGCTCTTCGAGACCTTTCCCAAATACAGACGATTTGTTCTCGAGGACGACGTCATTTTTGATAAATAGGAATAGAGCACCACCTCCCCTATTTAGACGGTCGCACCAAATAGTCGCATAGCCATCAAGTCACGGATCTTGACTGGTCGGTCTCAGTTTTGATTCTTGTATTCCAATGACGTCGATGCGGTTCTGGAGCAGAAACTCGCGTAACTCGAACATCTTGGCACGGATACCATCAGCATTCCACTGCATTATTGACAAACTCTCTTAATTCGATGGTCGACTGAGCACTGGTAGCTGGTCACGTATGTGTTGGATCGATCGTTCCATGCATGAGGGACATTTCCAGGAACCAGGCTTTGCAGTTCTGCACTTCCTGTGGAAAGGCTTTTGACACAACTGACATCTCACAGAGCGGTAGTTTGATTGGAGTTTGCGCTTGCATTTTATACATGCAATCTTGCCGACCAACCTGTTAATCACTTGTGGTGACATGATTGTAGTCTTTTCCCGAACTACTGAATGATCTGTCAATCCCCCCCCCCCCTATCAGGGTGGCGTGAGCATCGCCAGCGTTGCCTCGATCGAGTTGATGCTAACTTGGTAACTGGCACACCACTGTACGACACAATTCGGTGGCAGACGGCCAAGGATCCATCGGCTTCGCAGATGAAGGCAGCCGTTTCACCTCCGGTCTTGATTCCTTTCCCACAAGAAGGACATGGAGTTCCGATAGCAAACGTGCGGTCGATATGCTCCTCTTGCCAGTTTGTCTACCCATGCAATATGTCCATTGCTTGGAACAATGCCGTTTTATAATGCCCCTTTTCCTTATCTGCCGGATCTGTTCTTTTATGAAACCAGCGCACTTGGAGTGGCATCTGATCGTACAGCCACTTGCTACACATTCGAAGGAAGCTCGTAGGTTCGGACCTTTGTTAATCGTTTTCTTGCAGATCGCACACTTCACTGCCATTAGGTCGGGAATCCAAACTCGAACGCCATTGACGACTTTACGCCTGGTCTTCCTTTCGTCCCTTCGGTCTCGGTAGGAAGACGGTGATGTGACATGATCAGCCGTAGGTCCAGGATGTCTTTCTACATCGCCAGGTTTCAAAAGCAGATAATTTTTAAAATACGTTGTATTGTAAGCTGGAGATACCCAGGAATATAATTCCATTAGAAAATCCTCGGATGCCACACTAGGAGTCAAAGCCTCACATCAACTGTTGTGCCCCTGTTTACGAAGACATTTGTTCGAACTGTATTTGTCCGGTTCACTCCTCTCCAACGTGAAGGCTGTCTTCTTTGAGAGGCAATTAGTGTTGTAAAAGTGACTGCTAACAGATCGAGTTAGTAAGAGGGATCTACAAACGTTAAATTACTTAGGTACTAGTATTTCATAAAATGGGAACCAATTAGTATATGGAAGAAATATGAAAAGATGGCCCAAATGGTGTTGCAACAAAATAATTTACATTACTCATACTGCCTTCTCTTTCACTACACATAATTTCACAAGAAAGGATAAAATTAGTTTTTTCTTTTTCCTATCTGGATCTTTAGCAATGTTAGAACAGCCTTTGACTTTATTTTGTTAAATACAATTGAGGAATGTTAAATGGTCGGACTTTATAAGATACAAACTACAATAACAATTGAAAATTAGTTTGGTTACCAAATAGTTGTTAGTAAAAGGTTCCCTTTACTCAAGTAACAAATTTCAAATCCTCATCAGCATATAATCTTTTCTTTTGAATTTTCCAGTTTCAAAGCCCATTTTTTCAACTGACGTTTAAAATAAGAAACAATGGGGGGTTTGTATCGCAGGTTTTTATCTCAAAAAGTTGAATTTTCTTTCTTCAAAATAATATAACCAGCCAATAAGCACTGCAGAAGAAATCTCAAGCCTGATATGTATATTCTTTTATAAACTAGATGTTTCGATTCATAAAAGACAAATGGTTAAGGGTGGCTGGAGATGCACAAAGCCACTGTAATATTATTGAAAAGATAGTAAGATTTTGACTGTAAAGGGCTCATAATCTGCTATGGTAATTTGGAGATCTTCGATTTGAAAACAGTCACCGCAATTGGTAAGTACAAAAAAAAGTTTACCAAACTTTCACTTGGAGAGCAAGTCATAAGATGAGTTTTCAAAATTCTTATATGAATACAGTAATTTTCTATCCTTCAGTCTTTTATCTCCTGTACAGATTTTACTTTATGTTTAATCCTTTTGTATTTAGAGTAAGACCCATTGAAAAACAGAACTTGAATCCTACATTGCATATACATATTAATTTCGAATGGCTTATGGTGCATAAAATTTCGGTAGCAAATAACTAAATAATACATGTATTAAACGCTACTTTGTCAATCTATGTACAAGCAAGTTAACGAAGGCTACCTTTTCAAGGATAGTAAAACGCCAGTTCCTTTAAAAAATACTTGAGGTAGGTTAAGTTGCACTTTTATTGCCACTCTCTGGTGGCCATTTGCGATCTCAACGAACACAAACGATATATTAACCATTTAATCATGAAAAAAAACTGAGAAAGGTACTAATAAAAACAAGCATTAGAACTAATTTGGGTAATAGCTAGGCTATTCATAATAATCGGAGTAAATAAGGAGCTATCATCCAATGCTATTAGAGATTAAGAAGTGTTTTATTAACTAACATATGCTTGATAGAGCATAAAACAAGTAATTTTAGTGACATTGCTAGTATTTTGGAACCTGTTGGTATGGATACCTAGTTATATACCAGCAAATATCTATCAATTAAGGCTTTATTGAAGATCCTTTTAAGAGATTACATAGAATTGAATATAGCCACTTAGATATTCCTACAATAAAATATAAAAAATTTACAAGAGAAGCCTTTAATACCATCATCGAGTTTTGGTTTTTCAAAGGGTCTGACAGAGTTGAGTTTAAATCTTGATCAAACTAGCTGTTGTAAAATTACGAAACAATAACATTACTTTGTTTAATGTTGCCACAAATTTCGTTCGTCCAAGCTAGTGATTAAAAGTTAGGCGAAAACGTTAATGGAGAAATATGAAAAGAACTAAAAATAATAAAGATCTGTGTAAGCTTGTTTTAAATCTTTTATCCATAGTAATACGCACATACCTAAGAGCTTCTATAAAAACGAGCAGAGATAATTCACCCTTCATTTTCAATTCTTTTTTCAGTAAAATTTATACATATACCTATTGGTATAAAAGTTGTAATGTATGTGAAATAAAACTTGAAATTCACTGCTTAAATATGTACAAAAAAATCTATACTAATGAATATTTGCGAGTTATCTTTTTTATTTGGTAATTCTAGTTGAACTTATATGTTATATTAATTATAGCTTACATTACAGTTTGGACATCAAGTGCAAACAACTTTCTTTCTGTCATTTCTCATTGCTGGAATGTTTTAAATTAGTAGTGACTTGCTTTTTTATCACAAAGGAGGTCAAACCGATGTGCTGCTCAAAATTAATAAAATGTTATTTTAATACTTTTAATAAATTTCACATGTCACTTTGGTTTAGGGTCATACACAAGATGTTAGAAAGAAAGAAAGAAAGCATGTTAAACTTTGCAGTTGCCGCACTTTTTCCTGAGTATTTAAGCCTTGTTACTACCACCTCAACTTGCTACAATAGAAGATTTGTTTCTAAATCTCCTGTGTAATTTTAAATTATATGTATCTGAAAACAACAACAATTTGGTTTCCATAAATGTTAGTATATAGGTAATAGATGTTGCAACTGATAATTTCACAATTGACAGGACTGTTTTTGATTTATTTGAATCCATCAAATACGGTATCAAAATACCAAATAACGGATATTCATGGTATGGGTGCAAGGGGCATACACAGTCATCTGCAGATAGGTTAGTCGAGCGTAGCAAGTTCAAATTACAACATAGCAGGAGAACTGTAGGCATTTGGTGTCCCACACAAAGAATCCAGGTCATGGATGAATCGGAATCCCTAAGGCTTGACCAGACACAAAGGCCAGAGAATTTAACATTTTTATGGTTAACTATCTCAAAACATTTCCAGTTATAATAATGTACTTAGTAATTTTCTTGTCCTCCCTACAGTGTTTATTACGCTGTAATCAAGAATATCATGCCACGACAATGTTTAAGACTCAGTAAGGTATGCAATGAAAGTAAGCATAGATGATAAAAATAGCGCTTGATATTTTGGTAATGTATGTCATTAGCATTGTGACTATGGTTTTCAAATAGAAGTTTTATTTTCAACTACGAGAGAAAAGATTAAAGTAAATTAAATCCTGCTCGTAAAAGAAATTGATTTTTGATGCACAGTTTCAACATCAAACCTCTACAGTATTTCTATTCTAAATATTTGAGAGATTGATTGCGGTTTTAAAAATCATTGGTGTGATTCCAATAACCATTAAAGGTAGAAATTAGTTCTTTACTACATTTGAAAAGCACTGGAATACCTTATTTCAACCATTTTACCAACCAGTTTTCCCACAACACGATTTTTATTGCTCCTTTCACAGTCTGTCAAGCTAGTGCTAAAATTTTTGGTGAATGCCAGGTTATGAAAATAGGAACACTCTTCTGATCAAGAAGTAAGCTTTATGATCCTTATGATAAGATTTCTCGGCTAGCTAAGCAAGGTTTACATCTAGTAAGGCTTTGTCAAATTAGCTTCAGATGTTTAAAATTAATTCACAGGGTGGATTCAAGTTGTTATTATGGCATTTGTGCCTCGCTATATTTACAAAGTCATACCTCGTTCTCCTTCATGGTTCAATTGTTATTGTTCTTCTGCCATCATTCACTGCAATAATTTTTTTTCAGTTTCAATGTTATTGAACTGATAAATCATAAGCATTTCTTTAGACGGGCTAGCAATCCTTGTAAAATAGTGGGTATGATGCTAAATCTTGTTTTGGTGAGGGAATTTGTGAATCAACTTCTATTTGTTCTAAAAAACTCTTTCAAATCGAGATTTTTGAAATATTTACTATAGTGGATTGCATTCTCGCATGTAGATTATTCTTCTACTTTCTTATGGTCTTCGAGATTTTATGTCCTCTAAGAAGCTTGATCCTTCTGCCTGTTTTTTTTCCAAATTCTTCTCTGAATGACTCTGGTTTTCTTTTTCGTATCAACCCTCAGAAACTGATCAGATTTTGGACTCTGTCGTCATATATCGAAGGTCAATTGCAAAGGTTATTGATAGGTTAAATCAATCTAAAGCTCCTGGTCTCGATTCGATTACAGTAGTTGTCTTGAAAGAGTGTGCTTCTCAGCTATCTCTGTTGATAACCAAACTTTTCAACCTTTGCTTTATCAGATTAAGTGGTACTTGGCTTAACTTACTTGAGAATTGTTACGTTATGCCAGGTTACAGGGTGATGTCAATCTCGAGAGAAAAAAATAAATGACGTATGATGACGTTTGATTTTCAAAGGAAACAAATAAATAACAAAATATGTCAAAAAATTATGTTATATTTTTATTACATTTATGATAACAGTTTTAGAATCCATATGTAGTTTTATAGTACAAATGAAATATGAACGTTGTATGTGATGAAATTTAATTTAAAATGTCCTTGATGCTAAGTTGTTTTTCATGTTATTCAATTTTTGCTTTGCATCTTGTAAGGGTTCTACTTGATCTCCTGTGCTCTCGTAGAACACAATGATTTACTATAGATGTTCTACTAGCTTGGCTGGTGGCTTGTTTGGTAGGCAGGTATTTGGCTCTGGTTCCACTTCTTGCTCTTTAACTTTATGTTCTTGATCTTCTAATGATCCAGCCACAGGTGCATCATCATCAACAGGCTGAACGTATTTCATATGCTGTAACGTCGTTTTTTACTGCTGTACGAAGTTTTTCGGCAGCTGCCAGAACTTCTTCCTCTGTGTATCCTTCAAGGTGAACTCTTCTGAATTCAAATTCACCTCTGAAGATTAAGGGGCTTTGCTCCAATATTAGTTGATTCAACCTGCGCTGATTGGTTTCTTGGCTATGTTGCAAAGATAAAACACAATTTGGTTGTTTAGGCTCTTGAGATGGTATTGTCTTCTTGTAAAAGAGCTTTAATGAGTTCACGTCAGTAGTTTGACTTGAATGTGTGTATTATACCCTGATCAAGAGGTTGTATCTCAGATACAGTGTTCTTGGAGAGATGATAGATCAAGATTTTCTCATCTCTAGATCTGATGCTATCAGTTGGTGGATGTGCAGGACACTTATCTGACAGTGGCTTGGCTCATTCCCCTAATCCCAGACTTCTCAAGTGCCGATGTACTAATAGAATAAAGTGTTAGTGGAACCATTCTTCACATACTGATACCGTCATTCATGCATTTTTGCTATTCTTATACAAAAATGCTAATTCTTTCATGTTTATATAGTAAAAATATCTAGGGAACTTTAATTTTCCAATGGTGAATCGTATTACTTGGTAATTGCCTGTCATATTTCAGCATAAGAGCAATGTTATCTCCTTCTTCATGCCTTTAAACCCTTCTCTTTTACTCTTATCTTTTTTAAGGTCTAGTATTCTCTCGGGCAAGACACGATAGTAGAAGGCCGTTTCATTCGCATTTTAACTCTGTTTAGGTTGTAATTCTTGTTCTTGTACAAACTCTTAGAATTTTAGATTTAAATTCGTCAACTGCTGCTGTGTCTGCAGATCTAATTCGTCCAATTATCTTTACTTGAGCAATGCCATGACGCTTTTTTCATCTGTTCACCTAGCCTGCTGAGACAGTAGACTCATGATGTGACTCTTTTTTATGGATTTTTTGGTGCAGTTTTACAGCTTGTGCTTGAATTTTGGGTCCTGGCATTGGATTTTTGTTATTCCTTGTCTCACAAAACATGTTAAATGTACCTTTATTCAGAGCAGGAAGCTTGACATTCCAGGTCTCTTCCTCTTTAAGGCTCCTTTGCCCAACTCATCTACAAAACGTCTCAATTTTTCTTCCTCCCCAACCCATCCTCTCAATGACTCCTTAGTCACGCCTGGTGCTTTGCAGATTTTGGTATGGGCCTCATCGTTTCGTACCCTTTGGACTACAGTCAACTTTACCTCAACATTGCAGGAAGCCTGTTTACGCTTCATTTTAACTTAATATACCAAAGAATTATGTTGTGAATATGCAGGCAACTATGCAAATTACTATGATTTATGTTTATTGTTTTATGCTAACTGATAGCAAAGAGGATTACTTTTTGGATTAATTCAACATGGCATTTATATCTTAGATGTATCATCAAGGATTTACTTGTGTCAAGTTTGTACTTTTGAAATCAACTACATGTTCATATGTTACTTCAGTTTGATGACAGTGATTAATAAGTTAACTTAAAATAATTACTCAGTATGTTTTAATGTTTAAAGGTGTGATTTCATTATTAAAGTGGTAATCTGCTCAGTATAGTCTGATGTACTAAAAGATGACACGATACTTTTTCAGGCATATCTTATCAGGCAGGATTTAAAAAAGCCTGGCTCTAAAGTAAAGAAGCATTGATTATGTGAAATAAGCACTAACCATGAGAAAATATTTTAAGTTCCACGGTACCGCTGTGGCTTAAGCGATTTCGTGGTTTTGTGGTTCATGGCTTAATGGGTTTCCACTGTAATACATCTGATCCTGAGAAATATCGACCGGTAAGCCTTCTTTCTTTTGGTCATTAGCAAGTTCTTTGAACAACTTATCGATAATTCACTGGTAAAATTCTGGCACTGATTAGGTCTTTTTGTTAATTTTTAGTACGTATGTAGAGAATCCTGCTCCATTGAAGAGTTTTTTACTGCAATAATAATAATAATAATAATAATAATAATGATAATAACCGCGGAATGTATCTACAGATATACTGATGTCAGGTGAAGAACGCACTATAGCTCTGGATACTTGCAAGACCTATGAGGAGTTGTAACCCCAATTGACTTGCTTTATATGCTTTCTCGCAATGGTAGTTATTCTCTCAAATCCTAAATTAAGTGTCACGCCAGATAGAATTACTTCTGATTAGTATCCCATTAATGCTGACGTTTCTCACAAATTTTTTCTTGGTCCTAGTCGTTCCCCTACATACATTAATGATTTTTCTGGTAACTTGGTTAAGTTAATTAATTTACATGCTGATGGCACTGCTTTCTCATTTGGAATCAGCCACAAGGCAACTCAGCAGGTACAAGTCAAATACGCTGAAGATTTGGAGTGGTCTTCAGGCTGTCGGAGGATAAGGAAGAAAGTGACTGTTACTTTTAATAGAGAGAAAATGCAAATGAAGTCGTTTATAGTAAACTGAATCCTTATCTTTTATCAAAATTCATATACAATCATTCTGATGTAAACCATGTTGACGCTGCTTCTCCTCTTGAGGAATGATTCTCAAAGAAGATACTTGGTTTGTCATTTTCTCTGAATCTTTCTTTAGGTTCTGTCTTCAATTAAAAAGACCGGTTCCTTATATTTCCCCTGAGTACCTTGCGCCTGAGGCCATTCCGTGTCTCTAAAAAACCATCTGTCCTTTGATGGAGTACTGTTGTTATATCTGGACAGGTGTTCCTTCACCTCATCTTAATTTTTTTGATCAAGTTGGAAGACTTGTTCGTACATTAAAAGATGTTGATCTTGCTGCTACTTCCCAACATTTATCTCATTGATGGAATGTGGCTTCTCTTAATCTTAGTCTTTCCTCGCTGATATCAGCTGTGGTTTTTGCATCTCATGTGACTCGTTTTTCTTAATATCTTTCTCCTGTGACATTGCTGCTTCTCTTTGTAATAGATCTTTTTATCAAGTAGTTTCCTTGAACAGCAAGCTTGTGGAACTTTTGGCTTCTGAACGCTTTCCTACGTGATCTAACTCTGAGGTCAACTCTCTTGGCACAACCATTTTTGTCTTTTTCCCCGCACTGGCGTACATGTATTTTTCTTAAGTATAAAAAAGGAGTCGGACCTATTTTGTGTTTTTACTGATAATTTCTCAAAAATTTACGAGGTCTTTTAAAAGCGTTACCTCATTTTTGCATCATACCTAAGTCCAACTAATTTCTTTCATATTAATAATACGGAAAAGCAGTGAAACAAAGATAAATTAAGCCAGAAAATGTAGTCTAAAATAAAAGCCTGCTAGCTGCTGACACGTTTACTAACTGTGCCTTTCTGTGCATATCGGTTGACCTGGTTGTTCACCTTTTGTATGGCAATTTTGCCAACGACATTTTGAGTATCCAAATTATGGCTAGTCCTTTCTTTCAAAGTTTTAGTACGTTCTCACGGGACCTTATGCTTGGCTGATTATTTGTTCTTAAAAAACTTTTTCTTCTTGGCTTATTTTACCTAGTAGGAGGCTCGTGTGTCAAATAGCCCGATTAAACTAAACTTTTCTTATTATTATTATGTTAATTGTTAACACTATGTATTGTAGTAGACTAGCCCTTGCCAAGTAAATGTGGTGTTTTAAGCGTGTGAGTCCTAAAATAAACACTACTATTTGTCATGGACCAGTACGTTAATAAAAATTGCTTATGATATTTGAGGTGTCAATAAACGTATGTTGCACATATCAAAAATCGATAAAATCATTATTCTGACTTTCCTTACGAACGGAAATTACCACCCACCACAACTGGAAACAAATCAAGATGAGAGCTTCTGCATTATACTTTTGTTGTTACAGTGATTCGGTATTAATATTTTTTCTATGAAATTGTGTATAAAAGAAACTGCATGTATTTGTCCATAGAAGGTATTTTAGCAACACACAACAAATGACTTTGAAACCTTTTTTCTTTGCCGCAGGCGGGAGAATGGAAATCTCACCTTCCATCTGTTATAATGGAGCGGCACTGAAGACGTTAAGGATTGTGCTTATTTTGCTAGCACTTTTTACTTTGCACACAATTGCACAAGGTTTGATATAGAATTAATGAATAGTAATGCCAATATATTTTCAAAAAACTATATAGTTTGATGCTATTATTAACTGACAAAAGTTTTTTGTGTCCCTATAAAATTAAGGGTTTGATGGATTAATTATGGTGTTCAAAATGTCACAGTAGGTCAGTTGTCTATATTTTATAAAGAGGGTTAGAAGTACTTCCAAAGCATCATCTAAGAAGGGATTTTTAGGCAGCAATAAACAAAATGAAAAATGGGAAAGCAACAGGACCAAATAATATACCATTGGAAATAATTATAGCTTTAGAGGATTTAGGTATAGATTTGACGACAAAACTCATAAACGCAATAAATGACAGTGGTACATTCCAAGAAGACCTTTGTAAATCTGTTTTTATTGTCCTGCCAAAACACCAGGAGCAACAGAATGTGAGCTTCACAGAACAACCAACTTAATGAGCCACTTTACAAAAATTCTTAGTACTTAGCCTACCCCATAAAAAATTAGCAGTACCCCATAAAAAGCTCCAACAATGTACCAGGAATGGCCACTTCGACATGCTTAAACCGACCCTAAGGAATATTAGTTTTAGATACGTACAGTAGTGTGTAAGATGTAGCCATACAGTAATGGACTTAGAATTCATATTTGGTAGGATGAGAACAAACCCTCATCTCCGCAAAACTGATGATCCAAGCCAACACACTTACTCCTATATGTCCTGTTAGGCTGTGAGATTGATTTCCGTTAGTGGTTTTCCAGTTTACTACTGTTTTCAATAAATATCTCCTTTATTCTTTATACCATAGAGAATAAAAAAATCCTCCCATTAAAGACCACTTCTAAACCAAACATAATAAAAGCTAGAAAAGGTTCAGAGCACAGGGCGGAAAATAAACAGCTTTGTCCATCACGCTCAGTTGCCTCGACAAAACTGAGATTTGTTCTCACATTCGGACACTGTTAAAAAGTAAAGCAAAAAAGTAATTGTCCGAATGCATACACTATGACCATTTTTAAGGGTATTATGTTGGTTATCTTAATCATAGATAATTCTGATTGTAATGCATATATCTCTTTACTGGCCACAACTATTTTGCCAAAATCAAGAAAATCCAAGTTTTTCTTTTTCATATTTCAAACATGAAGCCCACTTAAAATTTTCACTCAATACTGGGTGATACCAAGTTGCATGGCTGTGAACTCACTTATTCAGAATGCAGCTTAGCTAGCTTTTTAATGAATATTCGAGTTGTAACGTGCTTATTACAGGCATACGCTAGAGTAAATTAGTTGTGTCATTATTAATGTTTTCCATTGGTCTTATTGACCTTGGTATGCTGTGTCATACCCAACACGCTATCATTAATTATTGGCGCGATAGCTTTTGATATGCAATTCTCTCAGTCTTCATGCTTTTTGACGTATTTTACGTCGATAGTTATAAGTACCACCGCCTGTAAAATGAAATTCAAGTGAAATGTTTACACTTGGGGTTTTACTGAACAAAATTTTAAAGGCTAGCTCAGAGAAATAATGCAGTATCGTATAAATAACATTCAACTTTTTAGCAGCTCGGTATATTAAAGGATTTTTAAAGAGACATTTTTCAAACATATTATATTTAAAGAGAAAAATCTT
>RDPX01000190.1:3406-26251 GCA_003991215.1 Morbakka virulenta
AATACTTACATACATACATACACAGATACATACATACAGAAGTTAAATATCCACTGTATGTATTTACAAACGTTATTGTGGTGCTTTAGATATTCTTTTCTTGCCAATACAGTACACTCACTAATTATACGGCAATTACTTATTGTATGGTTATTATTAGTATTATTATTATTATTATTGTTGTTGTTGTTGTTGTTCTCTGTTCACTCGGCGTTGATGCTGATTGTTGGTTGACTGCTGTATAGCAGGCCAAGTCCCTTGGCTTTAAGTATCCAGTACATTTCTTAGTAACTTTGCAGTTCCCAACATACAAGCTTTCTGTGAAAGTTTTGTACTGCATTCCATTTAAATTTCCTTCAGTCAGTTCCTAAAGTTCTTTCCAATTGTACACAAAACACCCATGATTATTGGTACTATCTAGCAGCTCTTCTTGGATTTTCTCTCCATTGTCTTCCTGATACTGGCTTCTTCTACGCTTTACATTTCACCTCAAGTTCAGTTGCAGCTAAGGACATGCAGTTGTAGGCGAAAGCAAAGTAATGGACAGAATGAAAATTGAAAGAACAGGAAGGCAGTAAAAAATAGGGAATGCAAAGTGGAAATAATAAATTATTGCTAATATAGCTTTAATTAGAATTATTTTGTAATTGTCTCATACTCATTAAGGCATTTTTGTGTTCAGTAAGATTATTAGGAAACGAAAATTTCGACTCTTTAGCTCCTACACGACTTCCTCTCGCTTAATCAATTTTTGAATTTTCTAAACTCCCTTCACATTTCAATTTCTTCTTTATTTTTTCAGGAATTTAACTCAAAATTGCTTCCGGTTACACTACTACGTTTCGTGATGTCATAACATTTGTAGCACTAATCTATCTCCGTAATACTTGTCCCATGACCTTTACCCTTTACGTGACTTCTTGTTTGAACATCCTTAAAAATCTTGCTTGACTTGATCGTGTTGCGGCATTCTTAAAGTAATCAGCCTATTCATATTCCATCAAACGGAAATCGCAGAATGACAACAAGGTGAACTTGAGAAAACCAAACAACCGTTTTGCAGCCTACAAAAATGATGGTGTTTGTTCACGTTCAACCATCAAACTATGTCCGGGATGTAGGCTGGAAGTCTAAGTCTAAGTTTTTCTTGCCGATTTTACATTGGCAGCCAATTTTTCCTAGCAGCTTTTCTTGGATTTTCTCTCGATCGCCTCCCCGATACTGGCTTCTTCTACGCTTTACATATCCACTCAAGTTCAGTTCTTTCTGCTTCGTGGCAATACCATATCAGCCTGACTTTGGGTAGTTTTAAACCAAAGAACCGTTTTGCAGCCTACAGAAATGATGGTGTTTGCTCACGTTCAACCATCAAACTATGTCCGGGATATATTTTGACAGGTAAAAGCACCAAAAACACAAACAACATGCAATCTCAATAGCTTTTTCATTAGCAAATACTGAGACTCGATGGTCGGAGTATGTTAAGAAATCAATCAGGAGCTTGCAAAGCCACTTAGAACAATCCTGCTAAAACATCTCACCAAACCCCACTAGCAAAATATGTATTATATATGAAATATATACCATATAATACTTTATACTAAACCGTATATACAGGATCTTTCATTGATGGTACCCCTGGTAACAGTGGGCCCACTTTTGCCTTTTACAGTTTCCCATCTGTTAAAGACCCAAAGTGAAGCAACAGATCAAAAAAGGGGGGACAGAAAGCAGTTAAGACACCATATAATGCAAGACATACGGATCACCCTCCAGGAACCTCCGTGGGATGTCCCTTTCTCTTGGCTTAGTCTAGAGCCAGAAGTCAAGCATCTTCAGACCACTTGTTTGGCATGGTTGAGCCCCATAGCCGAGGACCCGACCAAGGAGGAACCAGAGCACTGCACCTGATCTTAGTGAAGAAGCGACTACAATGTAAAACAATCTTCAATAGATCTGCACCTGGTTCTAATGATTATCGTCCTCTCCTGCTTTCTGATTAGTTTGTCATTGTTCATCGGGAAAGTTACGAAATATCTACAAACAATGCAATATTTGTTGCTGATGACATCACAGAATATTAGCTTAGAGAAATGAGAAAATATATGTGGCACACAGAGCATGCACAAATGCTCTGAGTGCCAAAAAGGGATAAAAGGGCTCATGACACGTCTTCTCATACTATATTTAATTGTCATGACAGAGTTTCCCATCTTGGGAATATTGTACTAGATCAAGAATGCCCTTCAGTTAAATCCCTTGTTTATTGGAATTTTGCTTTCCCCTCCTTCCTTATAACATTCACCATTTATTTCTGTCCGTCGACGTCTACGCAGAACTTAAGGGTGAGTTTTTGTAATTCTTAACATATTACTTTGAAAGAAAGAGAGGCTTCAACTAGATTTTTTGTTGTACGCTAGGGGCCATATCCGGGAAAACGTACGTTTAACTTTTTTGACCGTCGTTGGTAGTTGCCGTTTCGAAAAAAATAAGTTTAAAATTATGTCGTTGATTCTTCTTTTACAGAAGCTCACGTGCTTAAATTCGAAAAGTAAAAAATTGACGTCAGGCAATTAGTGTGAGAAATGAAAGCAATTATAATTAGATACAAGCCGAATACAAACGAAAGTAATAGACAAACAATAAATGTGTAAAAACAGATAAGAATAATTTCCCCGTGCACACCTGTCTTTTGCTGTCATTACTTTGTAAAAACTGGAAGCAAAAATGTTTTTAATGTGAACGTTCTCACCTTGTGAGCCCCATTTCCCTGTTTTCTTTTGTTCGCTTTTTAGGATACTCCTACCCCCTAAGTGCAAATAATAAATGGATGCCTCCCTAGATGATGATAATCGGAGAATTGCATAAGAGAATTTGTTTCGTTAACTTGTAACCGATAGAAGGTTTTATTGAGGGCTTTCAATACTTCTAAACAACACCCAAAGTAGTTGTTGAAAAGGCGGCTTTTCGTGACGGCAGGGGTTTCATGTACCGAAAATCATACGTTTATAACCCCAAAAACATGATTTGCGACCGCCTCTTCCTTTTCAGTCACAAGCGGTCGCAAATCATTTTGGAGTTATAAACATATGGTTTTCGGTACATGAAACCCCTGCCGTACACGAAAAGCCGCCTTTTCAACAACTACTAATACTTCACTAGACAACTTTTCAGTCACAGGCGGTCGTAAATCTTTTTGAAGTTATAAACGTATGGTTTTCGGTACATGAAACCTATCTCGTTAACGAATCCCCTCCAAAAAACACAACTACTCACCAATAGCTTTCACAATGTTAGAAAGTAATTTCCTATAATGATGTAATAATGCTTTCTAATCAGTGAACATTGTAGTTTCCCAGTTTAAGTTTCCACTTTCAACTTTCAACTTGTAACTTCATGTTAAATTCAATAGAATTCGCAATATCAGAAGGGAATTTCCCATGATTTCATTAGCAAACTTTTCCAGTTTCTATTTTTGAGTTCCTGTTGTAAGGTATATAAACGCAGCGTCTTTGATTGAAGGACTGTTAGAAAATTAAATATTTTTGCTCAACATTTACTGAAAATTCATCTCTCTAAGGTAAGAAATAGTCATAATTTTTACATTGTGATCAAATTGCTTGTTTGTCTCTTACGTTCATTGACGAATTAAACGTGACTCTTTTGTTCAGTAAAAGTACACAAATAGCTGAAGCAGTAATTTAAAGCATTGCTTCTAGTCAGTAATATATGGCTTAATCCTTTTGTTAAGACTGACCTATTTACGGGTGACGGTGACGTGGTATGATGTGGTGTAAACAACCAGTAAATTAGCCACGACTTCTAACATCACGGTGTTACGCTTTGCTAGCGCCTTAGTGTGTTCACCGTACAGTAAGGCACCATGTAAAAAAAGCACCGATCGCCTTAGTGTAGGTGTTTATCCCATCCTATGGCAACGATCGTAAAAAGATATGAGCGCCGTGCGTGAGTGCCATATACGCATATACGCTATAGCGAACATTTCATTCATTATATATCACCAATCTGTACATATATTGTATTTTCTACGTTATAATTCTAACGAGAAGTCCAAAATTCGAATCTCGCTTGAGACATTACTTATGTCAGTTTACTTCCGTGTTAAATGCAATGGCAGTTGACGAATGAATTATACCGGTAAACATTATTCTTTTGCACACGGATTAATTCTTACTGCCTTTGCACAATTTGACTTGAGTAGTAATAAATGACCACTTCTAGCTAGGGGGAATTTCAATGAGGTTTAATCCTGGCTATTCAATCAATCAGCTTAGTTAAATTCATATAGCATAAATAAGGATGCTTTTATGTGGGAAAACTGTGACAACTTCCTCTCTAATATATTAGGCTTGGTTGCGCTACGGTCTTCCTCCTGCAGTAGAGTGATCATTTATGAATTTACTTATTTATCATTATGTTATCTGTTTAACAAATAATCATATGTACAGATGTTTACCGCATGCTTTAATTTCTATTATTCTTTCAGATATCATGGCACAAGCTTTGAAAAAACTCGGACGTTTTTCCTTAGAGGCATTAAATGTTGCTATAAAACAACAACATATGTTGTCCGAAGAGGCAATAATGGAACTTGAATCGATGGCAACTAGAATGGAAAAACTTGAGACGGTGCATGTTCCAAAAGTACGACCTAAAACAAAAGAAGAAGTTTTTGATAAGATGAAAATCTCCATAGAAGAAAAAGTAGCCGCATTTCAAGCACAAGGAAATGATTATGTCCTTCACGAAATTCTGCCAATAGGCAATCCATTCGAAATGAGTTTAGAAGAAATTTCGAAAAATCACAAGACAGTTTTATCCTTTGAATAGACTGCTAAAGTAGAATTACTAATTGCTCGGTACTATAGAGGATTGCTATACATCGGAGCTAAAGCACACTTTCAAGTAATAGATGAATTTAAAGCCTGGTTATTTCGAGAATTCCAAGTATCGCTTATAACTGCTAGAAGATATATATCACTGGCTTTCTTAATTAAAACATTTCCAATGTTACTTATTTCCGGAGTGAGTTTTAGCACACTTATAGAAAACATCAATCTCATCAAAAAACATTTTAAAAATAGCGAACACCTGAAAGAAAGTCTTTGTGTACTCTCTCCTTTTGGGAAAGAAGTATGTATAATTTCTTCTGATACATTTATTCATCTTACCGAGCAAATGAAACAGAGACCAGATTTTGAATATAGCGATATGACTTGTTCAACGAAAGATGATGATAAAGCGTTTGCAAGATGGAATGCAGCAGAGCAAGCAAACGAACTTAGAAGAGTCGGAGAACATCATGAAGAACCTTTTGAATTTGAATAGAGACCGTACTTCAAATATTCATAGAATTGTGTGTTTTTTCCTCAATATTCTGCTATGAACTGCTTTTATGATACATATACATTTGTACATGTACATGTACGCTGTGTATGACTTATAATAGATGTCGCTAACACATTTTACTAATTTTATTCATTTGTTTGTATGACATGTATGTACATCTTGTTTAGTTCATAAAATAAACTTGTTTACACCTGTACCGGAAGTGCGAAGCGATCGGACACGATCGAAACGAACTTACTCATGAGCACCGGAAGTGCGAAGCGATCGGACACGATCGGAACGAACTTAGAAGCAAGTACAAACGAACTTGTTTACACCTGTACCGGAAGTGCGAAGCGATCGGACACGATCGAAACGAACTTACTCATGAGCACCGGAAGTGCGAAGCGATCGGACACGATCGGAACGAACTTAGAAGCAAGTACAAACGAATGATACATATACATTTGTACATGTACATGTACGCTGTGTATGACTTATAATAGATGTCGCTAACACATTTTACTAATTTTATTCATTTGTTTGTATGACATGTATGTACATCTTGTTTAGTTCATAAAATAAACTTGTTTACACCTGTACCGGAAGTGCGAAGCGATCGGACACGATCGAAACGAACTTACTCATGAGCACCGGAAGTGCGAAGCGATCGGACACGATCGGAACGAACTTAGAAGCAAGTACAAACGAACTTACTTGCACATGTATCGGAAGTGCGAAGCGATCGGACACGATCGAAACGAACTTGTCCACATGTATTGAAAGTATCAATTAATAATATACATATACATACATACATACATACATACATACATACATACATGTACACTTACATACATATACACTTACATACATGTACACTTACATACATATACACTTACATATATGTACACTTACATACATGTACACTTATACATGTACACTTACATACATAGATATCACCCAGTAATATTAAATACTAATGATTTTTACCAATTTTTTTCCATTAGAGATAATCTATAAGATATGTATATGGCGGATATGACCGATTATAGTCACTATACTTATGAGCAATTGATGAAACTTAAGCGAGATCAACTACGTAAAATATGTAAATTATATTCAATACCATTTACTGGTCGTACTTTAAAAGACCAGCTTGCAAGAGATATTGCAAAGCATAATAATCAGAAAATACATAATCCTTATGAAGTAACAACTAATTATAAAATTTACGATAACATTCAAGAAAATCCAACAAATCGTTATATACTGAGAGGTGATAGGCAAAGTAACTTCATTAGAGAATATATTTACCACTTTGATGATATAACATTCACTGAAGCTTTAGATCATGAGATAAACTATAATGATCAAGTTGAAGTTTTTATTGAAAACATCTTATCAAAAGAATATCCATATATAAAGTATATTTTAAATCAAACTAGCTATCCTTATAAGTTTCGAATTCTACTTGAAACAAGATTTTCAAGACCAAACGGTGAACCAGCAAATTTCTCATTAACTTCTAAATATCTCTATCCATATGAAGAAAATTTAAAAAGCTTGATTATTAATGAATATATAGAGAGAATTGAAAACCTAAAAATGGAGCAAACCGGTTGGACTTTGACTAATGTATTATATCTTTCATTTCAAATTCAACAAGTTGATGTTTTTCCAGGTGGTACATATGAATCTCTTCCACAAGAAATAACAAAACGTGGCGCAATAATTAATGTTAACAATTCAATAATTCAAAATGATAATCGGTGTTTTCTTTGGTCTGTTCTAGCATATTTTTATCATAAAACAGTAAATGTACCAACTAATGTAAAAGAATATATTCCATATATGAATAATTTAAATACAACTAATTTAACATATCCAGTTATAGTTGATAATTCCATTAGTAATTCAATTTCTAAATTCGAAAATGATAATAACTTAATGATTAACATTTATGCATTAACAAATGATGAAAATCCTAGATCACCAATTGCCCCAATTAGAATGTCAAATAAAATTAAAGATAATTATAATAATATAATTTCATATTATGATCAACAACTAAAGCAAAATAATGATAACATTTTAAAGTCACAATTAGAAGGTCAAGTTAAAAATATGATTAATAACATAAACAATAATATTATAAATTTGTTTTTATATAAAAACCACTTTTCATATATATATCGATTTTCTGCACTATTTTCAAAACAATTTGATGCACATTCTCACATTACTAGAAATCTATATTGCCATTATTGTCTCTTTCATACAACTTCAATTAAAAAACTTATTCTTCACTTAAAATATTCATTATCACTTGATAAACATGCACAAGTAAAGCTTCCATCATCAATCAAAGAAATTATAATAGATGAAGTAAAAAGTACAATTCCAAATAAAATAGAATTTATAAATATTTCAAAAAGTATCAAAGTTCCATTTACTGTTTATGCGGATTTTGAAACTATTCAAAGATCTATACTCGATAAAAGTGATAAAAATCGTAAGTTTTTGACACAACATATTCCTTCTCAATTTGCATACTATATTACTTCAACAATAAATGATTTTACACATTCACCAGTATATTATCGTGGATCAAATGCAGATAAAATGTTCATAAATTCATTAATAGATACATTAGTTACAAATACACATTCAGTTTATAATACATATTCTCGCTTTAAAAAACTACAAGTTCCAGCTCCAGATTTTCCTGAATCTCAAGCAAGTTATTGTTCAATTTGTCTTCAACCCTTTGTGGACAAAGCAAAAGTAATAGATCATGATCACTTTACTGGAAAATTTCGCGGATATGCGCATCGCTCTTGTAATCTTAATTATAAAGATCCTACTTTTATTCCAGTTTTCTTTCATAATCTCTCAGGATATGATTCTCATTTATTTATTCGAGCATTAGTTGATCATCCATCATTTATAAGAGATTCACTCTTTGCAATTCCTATAACAGAAGAAAATTATATTTCATTTTCAGCAAAGTTTTCTGCAGGTGAATATTTTAACAGAAAGTATAATAAGACATGTCAAGCACAAATTGAAATAAGATTTTTAGACTCTCTTAGATTTATGAATGATTCACTTGACAATCTTACAAATAACTTAGCTGAACATCCACATCTTTCTAAATTTTATCCTAATCAACCATTATTATTAAAGAAAGGTGTATATCCATATGAGTTTATGGATTCATTTGAAAAATATTCTAATACTTCTTTACCACCACATAAAGAATTTTATTCCCAACTAAATAAATCAAACATTACTGAAAAGGAATATAAACATGCTCAAGAAGTTTGGTGTCATTTTAACATAAAAACATTAGGAGATTATGCAGATTTATATCAAATTACTGATGTACTTCATTTAGCTGATGTATTTGAAAGCTTTAGAATACTTTGTAATAACGAATATAAATTAGATCCATGTCATTATTATACAGCTGCAGGATTTTCATGGGATGCTATGTTAAAGTTTACAAAAATAAAATTAGATTATATTACAGATCAAAATATATTAGAATTCTTTGAAAAGCAAATTCGTGGTGGGCTTTGTACAGCAATGCATAGATATGCACAAGCAAATAATCAATATCTTTCAAATTATAATAAAGAGCTTCCAAATCAATTTATTACATATATAGATGCTAATAATTTATATGGATATGCAATGTCACAAAAACTTCCAATAGGAAACTTTAAATGGCTTAATAAAGAAGAAAGAATAAATTTTGTCAAAAGTCTATATAAAAATGAAATTAATTTAGAATCTGAAATTGGATATACTCTTGAAGTTGATATAGAATATCCAAATGACCTTCATGATTATCATAATGATCTACCATTTCTTCCAGAAATTTTAAAAATAAATAAAACAAGAAAATTAGTAGCTAATTTAAATAACAAGTTACATTATGTTTTGAATGTCAAAACACTTGTACAAGCACTTAAACATGGCTTAAAATTAGTAAATGTTCATTGTATAATATCATATTCACAATCAGAATGGCTTAAAGGATATATTAATGAAAATACAAAACGTAGAGCAGTAGCTAAAAATAAATTTGAAGAAGACTTCTTTAAACTATTAAACAATGTAATTTATGGTAAAACAATGGAGAATGTTAGAAATAGAGTTAACATTAAATTTTATACTTCAAAAGAACAAATACTTAAAAACTCTTCAAAGATCAATGCAAAAACAACAATGTTTACTAATAATTTAGCAGCAATTACATTTGATAAATATATAGTAACATTTAATAAACCAATTTATATTGGAGCACAAATTCTTGATTTATCAAAATATCTTATGTATCAATTTCATTATGAATATATGAAGCTTAAATTTCCACATCAAAAGTTATGTTATATGGATACAGACTCATTTGTATATTTTATTGAAACAAAAGATTTTTATAAAGAAATAAAAGATGATATTCATCAATGGTTTGATACAAGTAAATATACATTTTCAAAAGGGGAAATTAAAATAAATGTTAATAAGAAAGTTATTGGTAAATTTAAAGATGAAACTGGAGATAATGTAATTTCACATTTTGTTGCATTACGCTCTAAGCTTTATTCATATTATTGTAACAATGACATAAAAAGTACAATTAATAAGGTAAAAGGAATTAAACGTTGTGTAAAAGATAATGAAATAAAATTTATAGATTTATATAATACATTATTAACACAAAAACAACAAATGCGTACAATTACAAGATTTCATCATAAAAATCATCAAATATATACAATACAAGAAGACAAAATTGCATTAGACAGCAACGATGATAAAAGAATTATATTAGAAAACAACATAAATACACTAGCAATAGGCCATTATTTAACAAGAAATTTCAATTAGAGAAATAAATATATAAGTATATAATTATGAATCCAACTACTCAATATATTCATGCTATAGTTCCTAATAACAATCAATCACTCAAATTAACAGATGTAATAGAAGATAATACCCAACAAATGCCAATATTATTCCCTGATAACTTAGATTCTAAATTTGAAGAATATCATCATACTGACACAATTCCATTTAGACAATTACCATTAGATGATTATAAAATTATTTCAGAGAGAAACTTCAAAACAAAAGATAAACGAGATTGTCAAATATTAACATTAGTTAATAAAAATGAAGAAAAGTTCACAGTATTTTCACCTGATAGACTTAGAGAACAACTACTTTCAGCGCCTAATTCATATTTCTTCATTCGTAACTTAGGTTTAAAAACATCAAAAACAACTGGAAATCAATACTTTGACTTTCAATTAGCTTAATTAGAGAAATAAAATCTATATTATATAAAAGAATAATGAATGATAGAGATAAAATAATTAGTGCTATCGAAGATGTATATAATACACTAGGATATGGTCTTTTAGAACCAGCATATCAGAAAGCATTAGCATTAAGATTAAGAGAAGATTTTAAAATAGTAGAAAGAGAACGTTCAGTTTCAGTAATATATTTAAATCATGAAATTACAGTATTAGGAAATCAATACTTCGACTTTCAATTAGCTTAATTAAAGAAATAAAATCTATATTATATAAAAGAATAATGAATAATAGAGATAAAATAATTAGTGCTATCAAAGATGTATATAATACACTAGGATATGGTCTTTTAGAACCAGCATATCAGAAAGCATTAGCATTAAGATTAAGAGAAGATTTTAAAATAGTAGAAAGAGAACGTTCAGTTTCAGTAATATATTTAAATCATGAAATCACAGTATTAAAAGCTGATATAGTTATAGATAATACTTATATATTAGAACTAAAAGCAACAGCAACAAAACTAACAGATAAAGAAGAAAATCAAATTAGAAGATATATGAAAATATTAAATATAAATAATGGGTTATTGGTAAACTTTAATAAGACATTAGAAATTAAAGATATAATCTAATATATTAATATAAATAAAAATGATTGAAGATAATTATTCAACAGATTCAACTGATATTACTGATTATTCTGATACTGAAACAGAAGTTTCTGAAGTAGAGTCAATTGATATTACAATGACTGATGATGAAGATGACACAACTGTTCTTGAAGCTATGATGAATAAATATTATTATTTAGTTAATGATTTAGTTGATGAATATGGGATTAAATTTCTAGATGCTAAAGACTATTTAGAACAAATTATTCATCTCTATATTACTTATACACCTGCAGCTGAATTTGAAGAATATTTTGATGTTATTATATCAATTTTCATCTAATATTTCTATTAAAGAAATACAATCTATATAATATATAATAATAATGAGTGATATAAATGAAATGATTACTGAAATTTATAATAAACTTATTAAACCAAATAATACTGAGAAAGTTAATAGAAGAATGTCTTTAAGACAATATTTTATTTACTGTTATACTAAAGAGGGTATTTATAGAGAACTCACTCCTTTTGAACTAACTCATGGTAATTTTGAAGATATTAAAAACTTAGCTGCTCAGATTACTTTTAAACTATTAAAACAAGAAGATAAACAGAATATTCAACAACAGTACGAACGCATGACAGATGAACAATTAGAACATTTAAGAGACATGTAAATTATCAGCAAAGAAAAATATCCCCTCGAAAGGGGATAAATATATATATTATAAGTTATTGGCTACCTTTCGAGGTAGCCTCTCTTTTTTTATTCAAATGTTATAATTTTCAATAAATTTTATCGACTATCAGAGTCCCTCTAATAGTAAAGTCTTTTTCTTCAGAGTTATTAATTACTCTAACTTTGATAGTTTCATTACCTCCAAAAGATTTAACAATCGTACTGTTAAAATTTTCATTAAGATAATACTTTCTCACTACAGTTTCTTCTAGCATATCATCAAATCCATTTTGTATAATGATTTCAATATTCCCTTCATCATATTGATTTTCAAGATCATTGATTAGTTCTAATTTATATAATCCAGCAGTTATTAGTTTTACAGTATTATTTTCATTTAATCTAGTGATAGTAGAATCTGAAATAATACTTTTCATTTCCATGAATCCAAAAGTACCTGCAGCCACTGTAAGATCATTCATTGTTTCAAATACACTAACAGTTCTATATTCGTTAATAGTATCTAATTTATCATTAAGATAACCAACATTTACAGCGCATGTATCATCATCTTCATGGGTAGTTATGTTGTTAACACCAAAACCATTCATGCTAACATCTTGTGTAGGACTAAAAGCAATACCTTTCTTAACTTGATCAAGCTCTAATTCAATATCATTACATAATGATCTTATTCTATTAAAGAATTGTTGTTCGTTGTACATCGTGGGATTATAAACTTTTCGCGAATTCATCTTTATATATTATTATAGTATTAGATTGTAACTGTTAAAATAAAGTAATCTGACTACTTTTGTCGAGGATTTACAAGTCAACTATAGAACATTACCTCAGTCATTTCGGACTCTCGATTACTTTATTATTATCCTAAAATCTGGCCAATTATGGGGATCTTAGCTAAGGGAGTTTTGATGCCAAGCATAGATAATAATCCACTAGCTGTTTGTTTACTAATAAATTTATATTTCTTCATTCCACATGGACATTTTCCAACTAATGCATATTTATTATTTTGCATTCTAACTATAGATGGTTTACCTACAAAACCTGTTTGTTTCTTTTCTCTAAGACAATAACTTGTTTCTTTCATTATTATAATTATATTAGATTTACTTTAAACCTAATCGTTTCATAACAACTTTATCATTATCTTTATATCTATTTGGTGAGTAATTTAATAACCACTTCATATATGAATCATGATCAAATACAGAGTTTAAAAAGTCCAAACAAAAATACCCGCATAATTTACTATCAATGTCTTGAATTCTATAAGAATTATAAAGAACATTATACTTACTTTTATCAGCAAAATTTAATACATCATCAGTAGGAACAATACCAAATGAATCGAAGCAAAGAGAATATCCATTCATATTTTTAATAGCAACCCAATGAGTACCTGGCCGATCAGAATCATCTAAATTAACTACAAATATTTCATTAGGTTTAATTTTATCTTTTAACTTATCTTTTGGATATGCTACTTCCTTATTAAAATAACTATCTATATCAAAGTTGCTTAAACCGGAATTAATAGACTTTAATAGTCATGATTTATCACCTGCACGTCTTAAACCAGAACCGAGCAAACTAGGGAGAAGTGTTGCTGCAAGTGACCCTAGTAACATTGGGAGAAATTTTCCACGCTGCATCTTGATATCTTCATTCATCTTATTAACAAAATTATCTTTAACTACTCCTTGACATTTACATGTGTTACCCAACTTCATAATATGCTCTAAATCATTTCTGTTTAGTTTGAAACTATTTCCTTTTGCTCTAACAATTCCTTTACCTTTAGTAGCTTTATGAGTAGCGCCAGATACAGCTCCTGAGGCTGCAGCGAGACCAAGTGTA
This sequence comes from Morbakka virulenta, assembly GCA_003991215.1. Classification (NCBI taxonomy): domain Eukaryota; kingdom Metazoa; phylum Cnidaria; class Cubozoa; order Carybdeida; family Carukiidae; genus Morbakka; species Morbakka virulenta. The sequence continues at coordinate 17,268 of RDPX01000190.1, forward strand.
CCAAGAACTTTAGGAGCTATTTTCTTAATAAATGGTAACACTAATTTAAAAATAGAGCCTAAACCACTTCCCTCTTGCACCTTACTTTCATCAATATCATTTAAAACCATAAGTTCTAATATATCATTATGAATTTTCTTAATTTCATTAGGAGTAACTTTAAATTCTATTTCACTATTATTTCTCCTAACTTTAGTGACACTATTACCTTTCTTCAGTTGTGTCATACTTAAATTTAATCTCACACTTTTATCATTAGAAACTTTTTTCAGTTTATTAATTTGGGAATCAGTTAAATTTAAACCTATATTACCATTATCATTAATGTTCTTACTATTAACTTGAATAGTAACTCCTTCATTATTTTTCATAGCACTTTTAACTTTTGATAATTGATTATCACTTAATTTAAATGAAACACTTTTATATTCTGTCATTATTTATTAATTATCTAGATTGTACGTGTATTTTGTGGATTAGCCATATCTATTCTAGTAGTTTTATTCCTAGCTAATATTACCATCAAATCTCCATTCATATTAGAAGTTCCTCTAAGTCTAATTGTTTGTACAACATTTGGATCACTCTCAAATATTTCTTGTCTACTTAGATCAATTACATAAAGTCTATGATTATTAATCCAATCTGTATATGAAATTAATGAACCTGTATTTACATCTTTACCTTGAGAATTAAAGTTTTCTGTAAGAAGTCTATAAGCTTCTTGATCAGTTGCTACATTCATATTAAATAGGTCTTTTGAATCAATTTCAACATTAAAATCTCTAATTCTTATATTACTAAGTGTTTGAACATATAGTTGATTATCAACATGACCATGTACCATAAAGAAAATTTTTCTTATTCCAACAAGATTAGTTCCCAGTAAAGTAGTAAATTGATTATTTCCAGTTACATCTGTATTTGATATATAATCCATATAATCCCATTCAATTTCTTTAGTAAAGTTTCCAGAACTAATTGCTTTCATTAATTTAGTATTTTCACTAGTTGGTAAAACAACTTCAGGAGCAAGTAATTGTGCACTTGTCATAGTAATTTTTGATGCATGAGCACCATTTCTATAAATAGCTCTATTATTTAAATTTAATTGCAGTTCTAATTCAACAAGTTGGTTGATTATAGGAAAAGTTAACCTTCGACAAAATTGTGAAATATATTTTAATGGAATAGCATATCTAACTGTATATCTGCTTGGTAAAGGTGCTGCTACTGCTGCATGTGTTCTATTGCCAATAGTTCCTCTTAAAGTTGCGCTAGCATTAGCACCAACTAATATATTATCTCTAACAAAACCCCATTGAGCGGCAACTGAACTAGCATAATCAGGTGAATATTCTATCAGATTTAACCATGTTGTGCTAATATCAGGTCGTCTATTATGTTCAACTTCGTTATTATTAAATGATAATTTAACATCTGTAAACAGTGAATTTGTTCCATTTTGAATAGAAATTTCATCACCATCACCTAAAGCATTAGCAGCATTAATAAAAGAAATATAACCATCAAATAAAATAAATGCTTCAGAATAATCAATTAGTTTATTAACCAGACTATGACATGTAAATTTAACTCGATTAGAGCCAGGTTGTAAAACTTGATCATAAACTCTTACTAGATCTTTCTTAACATAAGTTTTAAGTTTTTGTTGATCATTAAAAAGTGAATGTATTTCATAACTATCCATTTTCTTATTATATATTGTTTAGATTATATACGTCTGATACCTTTACCTTTTTGTCTAAATATTCCATTTCCATAAATTTCATTAAGTATTTCTCTTGAAGTTTTAGTCTTATTTACTTTATTTTCTTTAGGTATTTCTTTAATAACTTCTTTAGGTATTTCTTTAATAACTTCTTTAATAGGTGTTTCTTTCTTCTTAGAAAACACTTTATCAACTAGTTTATCACCAGCTTTCTTTCCAGCACTTGTTGCTATATGTTTTCCTACATTAACAGCAACATCTTTAGCTTCTTTAGAAGTAACTATATCTTTAATTAAATTAAATGCATCACCAAAGATGCCATTACCAATATATTCAAAATTATTATCTCTAGTAATATAACCATGATTTGGATAGTATATTGTAGTACGCATTATTTATTTATAATATAGATTATTTCTTATCTATAATTTGTATTTCAACTAAAATTCTATCTTCTACATCTAAACTATTATTATCTTGATCTGTAAAATATACTTCTATATAGCTAAAGCTAGCATTTCTACAATATCTGTTTTGAGGATAATTAGGGCTAATTGATAATAGATTTCCAAATGAATCATTAGGAGTAAATGCATATAATATATCTGAACTATGAGTAACTCTGTTATCAACTAAATTACAATGAATAAGAACTGTGTCAACAACTTCTAATTTTGGTACTAATGAGCCATTTACTTCAGTGTTTGTTAGTCCATTTTGACTTTTATCAAAACCTAAAGTATTCATGAATCCATCAGTCATATCAAATTTATAATCACTAGAGACGCTTATAGTTACTCTATTATAAACTGGATTAGCATATAAGTTTATACCAAAAGTTCCATCTGATTTTACATGCCCATTTAAGGTCATAATATGATGTAGATAGTTGTTAATATCTCTTACAGAGTATGAACCATCTGGTATAATAATACTAGAAAATACACCTGAGGGAAGATGTGTATATTGAAACCTTGTGTTACCATATTCTTCTTTGAAGTTTTTCCAATTATAATAAATGGAACAATAACTTAAAGAAATTAGATTATTTTCTAATCTGATGTCACTTGTCAAATTAAGTCTTAGCACATTATTTTGATCTGTTTTACCATTAGCAGTACTTAGGACAATTGAATTCATATTTATTATAAGGTTAGATTCATTAATATTTTATACTTATTTTCATTTATTTTCTTATTCTTATATAGATAATATAATATATCTGATAGTTCATTTTTAAGTACCTTAGAAGTATTACCAGCTTCAATTGAACCAATTATCAATTTTAATCGTTCATATAAATCTTTTAAATTAGTCATAATTCCAGATCCTTTCTGAACATAACTTAAAGCTTTTATAAGATCTTCAACTTTCTTTCTATATTTTACAGTTTCATCTCTTTCTCTTTCAAAATTTTTATCATGTATAGCTTTTCCATTTAATGTTTTAATTTCTTCTTTTAGATATTCATTTACTACGTTAGCTTCATCTAAATCTTTATTTTTAAATATTCGATTTAAGTCTCCATATTTATCTATTATTTCTTGATTTAAATCTTTATGAAAGTCAATTCTATAAGTTTCTAATTTTGTTTCTTCTGCTTTTGCTTGTGTTTCTTCTGCTTTAGATTCAGAAAAACCAGGTAGAGCAATAGCTCCTTGAGGCTTATGTTGTACTCTAAGTAAGTCTCTTATATCTTCAAGCATTTCATAATTTCTAATTGATTCAGGTTTATCATAGATAGCTTGTAATTGATTAATTATTCTTTCACTAACTTCATTTCTATTTACTCTATATTCTCTTTCTTCTTTTTCACTTTTCTTTTCTTTAGCTACTTCTTTTTCTCTTTGTTTAGTTAACAAAGCTTGTTGAATTGGATTTCTATCAACCAACTCAGTATTACTTAAAAACTCAGCTTTGGTAATGTTACCTTTAGAAATTGCATTAACAATAGCATTTTGTTTATTTAGATTCTTTCTCACTAATTGTGACTCTGCTTTTAGATTATAATCAATTTTTCTAGGCATTTTATTTATTAAACATTAGATTTGTTAATATATATATGATGTTAGAAATAATTAAACAATATATAGAAAAGGAAAAGAGAAAGAAAATAGATAATTATACGTTAGATGAAGAGATAGTTTATTTACCTATACAATATAAGGAAAGAGCTCATTATAGCTTTCAGCAGAGATATAAGAGAAAATATCATTTTGGTGAAGTATTTAATAGAATAATATGCCAGGAAAAGAATAAACTTAGTTTAGAAGAAATAGAGAAATTAAAAGGAAAATTAGAAGGTAATTATAGTTTTGATAACATTTATAAAAATACTAATTATAATCAAAGAAAACATTTGATTTATATTTATTATATTTTAAATGATTTAGAGTTACCTATTGTTACAAGTAAATTGATAAGGGAGAAAGAACATATTTTATATTTATTAAATAAGTTCTATAGTAAGATGATTAATTGTAAAGCGATTAAATATAGATTAGTAATAGATGTAATATGTGAAAAATTTAGTTATGATGATATAAGAAAGCTATTATATTTTAAGGACAATTGTTGTCATAGAAAGAAAGTTAAGGAAATATTGAAGTTTATATAAAATCTAAGCAATAATAATAATGTCGTTAATTAATTGTTATGATCGATTACCAAAGAGATATAAAGTAAGTAACTATTATAACCCCAATAAACTAATGCCTCAACATACATTTCGCCTGTGTATTGTGGGTGCATCGGGGTCGGGCAAGACAAACACTTTAATGAATATAATTGAAATGTCACAAAACTTTCATAAAATTTATTTATATGCTAAGAAATTAGATGAAAGTCTATATCAATATCTGATTGATATTTGGGAGAAGAAAAGTAGGAAAATAGGCGAAGATTTAATAGAATATTCAAATGAGATTGATGATATGATTTCAGTTGATGATGTTGACGAATCTATTCAAAATTTAATTATTATTGATGATTTTATCTGTGAACGTAATTTAGATAAAGTTTCTGAAATTTTTATAAGAGGTAGGAAAAGTAATATTAGTACTGTATTTATAAGCCAAAGTTATTTTAAGATTCCAACACAAATCAGAATAAATAGTGATTATTTTATTTTTACTAGGAACTTGAAAGGTAATGAATTAATTCAAGTCGCAAAAGATCAATCAGGTATTTTAAGTATTGAAGAGTTTAAAAGAATATATAGAAATGCTACTAGTGAAGGTTATAACTTTCTCTTAATAGATTTGAAAACTAAGGATGATAATTATAGATTTAGAAGAAACTTTGATTTTAGCTTAATAAGTAATAGTAAATTGGGTTAATCTAATATATTAATATATATAAAAATGGGTGAAAATTATTATTCTGATCTTATTAATATAAAAGCTTCAAATGTAAATAAAGAAACTTTATGTGAATTAAAATCAAACAATTATTATCATAAACTACGAAGACAATATTTAGGTGAAATTCAAATTACAGACGATACAATCATAGTAGATTGTGCTCATATTTCACCATGTTCTCAAATTGATCTTAATTTAAAAGTAGGAGAATATAAAATATTTTTAGTATTTAATAATAATAGTGTTTTAGTTGGTGTTGATTTTATTCATATAAAATATGTAAAAGAAAACATAGAAAAGTGTTATGGAGATGTTTGTTATCTTGATAAAATTGGAGGAAATAATAATTTTAGTGTTGGTAATAAGAAGTTAATTAAACATAATTCAAGTTGGGAAAATTTAGAAAAAAGTTCTGTTTATCAAAAACTTAATGATGAATTATGGACATTTCAAATAGAAAAAGAAAAAGAAGATGAAGAAGAAGAAACAGAATACAATATATATTTATTAAAACTATGTGCTTGTGGAATAATAGGATTTAGAATATTTCTAGATTCTGAATTTGATAAGCTTAGATGGAAAAATTATGATTTAGGACATAATTTAAGTATGTTAGAAATAAATATTAAACATTCTAAGAGAGTGTTAACTGAAATAATAGATTATATATCTCATAGATAAAATAAATAAGTTAAATTAATCTATATTGATTATAATATAAATGAATAACAAGCAGAATTTAAGTGTTCTTACAAGCCAAGATTATTTAGTACAAAATATTATGGATAAATCAGGTCAAACTGGTAATGGGTTTGACTTTCATAAATTAATTGGAAAATTACCTCGTCCAAAGAAAGGTTTTGTACTTCCTGGATACAAATATTGTGGAGCGTACAATCCTTTGGAAATTCAGGTTGATAAAGATGGTAATGCCTTGGAAGGGCATGAACCTAAAAACACTGTTGATGATATATGTAGAATTCACGATTTTGCATATGAAAAAGCTGAAAATTTAGCTGATAAACATAAGGCTGATGATGTCATGTTGAAAAGCTTGAAAGAAATGAAACCTAAAGGTTTTCGTGAGAAATTTGATAGACGCCTAATTCAAGCAACTATTGGCGCGAAACGTATGTTAGGATTATCAATTTCACCAGAACAAACTAAGATTTTAGATGATCTTTTTCATTAAACATTAAAATATATTATTATATAATATGAATATTTGCAGTATATGTAATAAAGAATTTTCAAAAAGTTATAATTTATATAGACATATAAGAGGTGTTCATGAGAAAATTAAAAATCATCCTTGTGAGATTTGTCAGAAAGCTTTTACAAGTAAGTCAGATTTGAACAAACATATCAACATTGTTCATTATAAAATAAAAGAATATGAATGTGATATATGTCTAAAGACATTTGGTAGTAATGATCACTTAACTAGACATGTTAATGCAATTCATAAAAATATCAAACCATTTCAATGTTCTATCTGCCTAAAGTATTTTAGTGAAAATTACATTTTAATTCAACATATACATGCAGTTCATGAACATAATCAAGACTTTCAATGTCATTTTTGTAGTCTAAAGTTTAGTTATAGAAGTAATTTATTACGACATATTCAATGGAAACATATAGATGTTAAAGATAGATCATCATCTCGGCCAGAAATGAAAATAGCAAGAACTTTGACTGATTTATGTATAACATTTAAACAAGAGCAAAAGTTTCAAGGTTTAACAGGGTTGAAAAATGGTCAATTACGATTTGATTTTGCTATTCTATTTAATAATTTATGGTTGTTAATAGAATATGATGGTATACAACACTTCCAGGCAGTAACATTTGGTACAATGACAAAAGAAGAAGCAGCAGAAGCTTTGAAAATTTGTCAGGTACATGATAATATAAAGAATGATTTTTGTTTACTCAACAATTACCCTTTACTTAGACTTTCATCAAAACATCTTCCATCTCTAAGAGAACATATTATAGATTTTATCAAATCATATAGCACTTTATTAGAATAGAAAATCTATTGTATAATTATTAGATGACTGAGTTAACAGATAAACAACATAAAATTTTAGATGATTTATATTATAATACTAAGACTGGTTTTATTGGAATTGATCAACTAAAGCGTCGATCAGAATTACCTAGAAAAACCGTTAAAAACTATTTGTTAGAGCAAGAAACATATACTAAGCACAAGCCTGTTATTCGTAAGTTCCCAACTAGGAGAGTAGTTGTACATTCACTTGATCATCAGTGGCAGATTGATTTAGCTGATATGAGATCACTTTCATCTTATAATGATAACTTTAATTATATAATGACAGTTATTGATGTATTATCGAAATATGCATGGGCTGTTCCTATTAAACGCAAAACAGGTGAATATACAACTGAAGCTTTCAAAACAATATTGAAAACTCGTAAACCAAGGTTAATTCAGACTGACGCCGGTTTAGAATTCATAAACAAGAAAACTCAGGCACTATTTAAGGAATATGATATCAAATGGTTTCAAACATATAATGAAACTAAGGCACAAATCGTTGAAAGATTCAATAGAACATTAAAAGATAGAATGTATAAGTATTTCACAGCTAATAATACAAAACGTTGGATTGATATATTACCTGACTTAGTTCATAATTATAACACTAGTTATCATAGTTCTATTAAAATGACACCTACAGAAGCAGTGAATAATCCACAGAAAGCATGGGATAACCTGTATGATAAAGAAGTTACCAAAACTAAACCAAATATATCACCCGGAAACTTTGTTCGAATAAGTAAGCATAGAGGTAAGTTTAAGCGTGGATATACAGCGAATTATACAGATGAAGTTTTTGTAGTGACAGATGTACTAAAAACAACACCAATTACATATCAAATAGCTGACATACGAAATGCTGACAAAATTATTGGCACTTTCTACGAAGATGAATTATCACTCTTTAAACCAACGAAAGTTGAACAAATTATATTAAATAAATCTAAGTAATTATAAATAATGACATCAGGAAATAAAGTTTTTGTTAGTGAGCTATGGGACATTGAAAGTGATGTTCCAGGTATTTCAATCGCGCAAGTATCTAATTTAATTAAAACTGAAGTAGCAGGGCTATTAAAAGTAGATGGAACTAGGAAAATGACTGGATCATTAGATATTAATCAAAATGATATAAATAATATTAAAAGTATCAATGCTCCTAGTGGACAAAGTATAGAATTACATAGCAATGTAGATGCTAAAAATTATAATATACAAAACATTCAAGGTCTTGGCGCAATGTCGGGTCAAGTATTAGTTATGAGAAATCCTTTGAAAATGTATGGCAGCATTGATCTGAGGGATGAATATGAAATTATTAATCCAAAGGTACCAGAAAGTGAAAATAGTTTAGCATCTGTCACTTCTGTAAACAGAGTTTATTATAACTTAGAACCATTTTATAAGAAAGAAACAACTGCTCTTTCTGGTGCTGGAAATACTATAACAGCATCATCTCATCATGCCTCATGGACATTGCCAGCTTATGCATTTGATAATAATCCAAATACACAATGGATAGTGGCAAATCATGAGAAAGGTACTTCTGCATGGATTAAAATTAAATTTACTACAGCTAAAAGATTATATAAAGTTACATTATATCCAAGATATGATGGCGCTAAAAATTTTCAATATATTAAACGATGGACATTGGAAGGTTCAAATGATGATATTAATTATGATTATATTAGTTCTAAAATAGAGAATATAACATCATCAAAATCAACAGAATTTAAAATAACACAACCATATAAGTTTTTCTTATTAAGAACAGAAGGACAAGGACAACATGGTGGAAGTATAGACTTATATGAAG
>RDPX01000190.1:36589-48612 GCA_003991215.1 Morbakka virulenta
ACAATTCTCCATCGATTATTACCGGAGATACATATCGCCCTGATCTGTTAGTAATTGATAAAGGAAAGATTTATATTCTAGAACTTACAATCGGCTTTGAAACAAATATTGAAGTGAATTCGAAACGTAAATCAGAAAAATATGAATTTCTGCTAAGATTTCTAGGCAAAAATTATCAAAAAGTTATATTTGTCAATTTAAGCATTGGCGCGATAGGCGCAATCGGAAAGAGTACACATTCGGTAGCGAAGATGTTAGCGGAAATAAGTTACGATAAAAGCGAAATCTCATATATCATAAAGAAGATCATATGTGTGGTAATTCGAACCACATATTACATATTCTGTCAACGTAGTAAGACATGGGATCAGCCTCCCCTCCTTTATTGGTGACTACGTTACTCTGTGCGTCCCTGATACCATGCCTTGATAGTGAGTGGTATTTCTTAGGGTAATGATGTAATGTATACACGGCATACAACTGTATTAAGTGATAACATGGAAAATATATGCTTGAAGTTTAAAAAAAATTATTATTATTATTATTATTATTTGACTATTATACCATTTTGTTGAAACCACAGGTTGACGAAGACATTTTAAAATTTTTCAAGAGGACCTGAAGAATAAATACGATGAGTATTTAATACCAAATGTAAGCGATGATGTATCAAATAGGTACTTATCAACAGGGACAGATCATTTCAAGTCTTTTACAACTTAAATATTCCTGGATAAGTTTTGGAATAACAAGAAAGAGTTTCAAAGGTTCCAATTTAGAACTATCACTAAACTATATATTTTTTATCAATAAAGAATTCACAAATTAGGTGTTCAAAAGCTACTGGTGGTTGCCAAGCAACTCAATTAATTTGTGTACCTAGTGTAAGGTTCTCCATCAGTTAGCACCTGCTTGTTAATTGTCCTCCGTTTCATATCCACAGAGAAATCATTTCAATGGGTTCATTTACCTGTATAATATTTGTCTCAGGACACATTTCATATGTATCATCATGATGTCTTATTGGATTCGGATTTAGTTACCTATTTACTGTATATTTTTGGTGAGCTTTAATGTCATGAAAATGTGTGGGGGGAGGGGGGTTGTTTTAAAGTGCTTGATTAAATCGAGCGCTAAATTTGGGGACCAAAGTGCGTAAGAACTTTATGATGTTATTTTAAGGTAAAATGATTAATAATTAATAATTGATAGTTATTTTAAGCTAAAATAATCTAACGTGATATTATTTTTTTACAATTAGAAAGAGAAATATCGAAAAATAGTCAGGTTTATTTTCAGTATGTAATCTCCATCACAGAGAGGGCTTTTTAAAGAAAATGTTCAATTGGGATTAGAATAAGTGTCCACAATATAGATGTTTCTTCCTACGACTTTTTCCTAAAGCGGTTTCACGGATAAACATTTCCTGTTATATAGCGTGTCTGCTGCAAAAAGGGTTTGCTTTAATTTATAACTACTAGGGATTTTATCAGTAAAAATATGTGGGAGAAACTAGCAAGACAATAGCTAATAGCTCTGAAGCAAAATCGCTTGGAATTTTTCAACTCCATTTAAACACGATGGCAAAAAAATCGTAAGCTAACTAGTTCAAACTGTAAAATTATTTCTTTATCAATAGTAAAATCATTGCGGACTTAAAATAACTCATATTTTATACTTTCCTTTCTGAAGAAGTTACAAGAGGTTACCTGCATGGTGGCAACTATTTAATCTGGCAAATTATTCAACTGTATTCTCTGCCAATGCCAGAAAAAAATGAACCGGTTGGACACATATTTTTTACGCTTCTGTCCGATTTTTTTGACAGAAAGGTAGATAATCACAATAGATATTCCCGATCTTTCTAGTATTAAATTACAAAGCATATTGTATCGATTTGCTAATTTTTCTTCAAGTAAGTAACAAAGATACAAATACAAATTATTACCGGCTCTACACAACTTAAAAAAGAAAGTAAGTCAATGAATATATGAAGGAGAGCAATTAATGTATAAAATTAGGGATATGAACAAAACGAATCTGCAAGATATTTAAAGATGAATCTGTAACAAAGAAAGATACAAAAATTATATTACATGATTATAATTAAAGAATAGAATACATACTTTATCTCAGTTTTCTTTCCCTGAGTCTTGGAAATAACGAGATGATTACTTTTAACCTTAGACGTTTAAAATTTATAAAGTCACAACAAGGCTATGACAAATTGTTCTTTTCTAAAAAAAGGAAAAACCTCTTTTAGAGTTAAATACAAAAAATCAGTGTTATTCTAAGTTTGTTTTACGGTTAATTTGGTATACTTAATTACAAGAAAATATACCTTGTATCTAATTAACCCGCACAAGAAGGAAATAGTCTTAATTAAATGGGTCACAGTTTTGGCCACGGCTTCTAATAATGAAGCTTAATTGACACCCGAAGAAAAAAAAGAGGAAAGCCAACATGAAAATAGATATACAGTGATCATACCAAACTCTTTTAGTAAAAATAGATTACATTGGAAAATCGCATTTTAGCTATTCATATTTTCTGTACCTTTCACATGCTTGGTGGGGCCTAATTTGCACAATGTTTTCAAAAAAAACCCATGTAGGTTCATAATATGGGCGTTCTTAATTTTGTACGCAGTTTATTATCGTAGAATAAGATAATAGATTTTGTTCAATAAAGTGGTAACAAATAACGATAATGAACTGTAGTGATGGAATTAAAATTATTCATTAAAAAGTAACATTTGGAACAATTCTTGTTTTGCAGCCAACAGCGGTTGCTATTGATTTCGTGGAACGTAAGAATTTTAAATTTTTCTGAACATTTAAAAAGCTCCTGCATTCCATACGAAACTTTTTATCAACAATATTGTATATCAGCGGGTTAACTGCAACATGAAGGGGGTACGGAATAAGTCCTGCGTATAACAAAGCAAAATATTGGGGTTGAGAGAGCCTATTTATATCGATGAATTCCAAACAGATCCACATTATTCTTAACGGAAGGCAGCAAGTAAAAAAGAACACTACCACTGCAACTAATGTTATGACAACTTGGCTATCTTCTTTGCGTCTCATATTTGCAAATGTTGAAGATCCATCTGTCCTGAATCCCCTTTTATGGAGTGGTTTTCGTAACAAGTTGGCAATGCTTAAATAAAAGAATGCTATAAACAACATTGGCAAGAGAAACCAAACAATCAGTAAGAAAAATTCATATATAATTGGCGTTAGGCTGGTAAATCCGGACTTCATCCACGCCTGTTCACATTCAACATTTTTTTCGTCTACGCGTAAAGCTATGGCAAGAGGAATGACCGATGCTATAGCTGCAACCCATAGTAAGGTAATAAAAATGTAGGATCTCTCTTTCCCTTTAGAAAATTTAAACGAATGAATGATAGCAAGGTATCGTTCCATTGCTATTGCTAGTATAGTGCCAACAGCAATCAAACTCCCTAGCAAAGTGCCTGAGCCAAGGAACTTGCAACCAATTGTCCCAAAAGGCCAGTTTAGAGCCCTTAAGGATGGTGTAGCAACAATTATCTGAAGAATAGAAAATAAAAGGTCAGACCCTGCCAGGTGAACAATTAACATTTTACAAACATTAAGCTTTTGGAACTTTTTCGTATAAATAGCTATCACCAGGCCATTTCCAAAAATACCAAGAATTGAGACCAAAATAATGTAGTAAGCATAAATTCTTATTAGAAACATTTCTCTATCAAAACTTGCTTCATATAAAATATTGATGGTTGTTCTGTTCAACTTGAGTTCCGTACTATTCATGACGTAAGACTCGTTTGAATTTTCCTTAGTAATAGTGCTTGCTCCTGCAAAGAGAGCAATCAGCTTTCTTTGATCAGCAGGCGAAAGCAGGCTTAAAGCTGCAGTGCGATTTTTTTTGAGAAGATAAAAGAACTGTATTGGATCCAGAGAAATTGGTAACTCCATTTTTGACTTAGATATATTTATCTAGAGTTTTGTATTATGACAGCACAACAACAGCACAATTTAAAACTGCAATGACGTCATCATTACTGAAACGAAAGAATAATGAAAAAAATTGTTAAAAGATAAATGAGGAGTTGTTTTGGACGGTGTAGCAGTAGGAATAGTGCTAGCGGTATTAGTTATTACTTGAAAATGTTAATATATGATACATTCTAATTAAAACCGTATTATTTGATTCATTGAATTTCTAAAGTAAACATTTAGATGTTTTGAGGTCGGACATCATAACTAAATCCCTCTTTTCTTTTGGTCGAAAATTCTTACGCTGTCACTTGTTTGGACCAAGATGCCAGAATGTTAATACCCAAATTAAGTGGGATTTTATCAATAAGGAAAATGATTACTCTTGACCAGGTAAAAGAAACTTAAAAGTTTTAGACTAACGTGTCCATGATTAGAAGCTTTATTTATTGCGCTTCTGAGTTGTTTGTAACCGTACAAAATTTTTCAGAAAATTTTATCAAACTTTTTCGTGTGACAAGCGAAATCGTGACAAGAGAAATCGTGTGCTCTCTTCTTCTTTCTTTAGTCTAGGGTTCTTGATTATGTCAACTTACTTAATAAAATTCAGGAGAGGCAAATGTCCACAAACAACACTAAAACCGTCAATAAAATTGCAAACCAAATATTTTATTTGAAAAATATTCAACAAACTCAACATCATAAAAATAGTTTCAATTTGAACTTTTACCTCTTGTTATATTATTTACTGGCTAATTACATCTTCGGTGAATAATTGATTAGTCATCAAATATATTAAAGACGATAGAAGGTTGTTAGAGACGACTTTAATGTTTTCTGAGGTCCAAACCATTTTAACTTCCCCACTTATTTCTTTAAATACCTCATTTTAATTCTTCCTGAAATAAATACTCTACTATTTGTGCTCATTCTATCCAAACCTGATCTCCATATATGACTTGACTTGGTCATCGCCTTCTGTTTTCTTGCTAGATGAAGAATACCTATTTAATGATAGCAAACTTCCTTTTAGAGTTTCAATACAGTTAAAACAAGAACTGTTTCAATACAAGCCACCACATCCCTTTTGGTATTTTTTACTTGGCATTTATCTTTAATTAAAACTATTTCCTGAAAACAGAACTTGAACGTAATTTTTTATTAAAAAAACATGCTTACCTGTCTCTGTCTGGTTTTGTTGTCTTCCATTTTAAAAATAAATATAAACCAAATGCTGGATTCAGCGATGGACTAAAACAATATTCCGATAAAATTGTCTTGGCTTCTCTATTTTTAAATCATGGCCTTAGGTATGCACTTGAAAATTTACACGTCGCAAAATTTAACCAAATCTAAATACAAAATAAAGCCAAGTTCACCAGCTCTTAGTATTAGCATCAAGTACTGCAAAAATGTATTTCTAGATAACAGTTTACCTGTTAGTATTATTTTCTTCTCAGACACTGGGCAGAAAATTGCATTCAGTGCTTTTTTTCACAATGAAGAGAATTTATCACTTGACAAACTTTCAGTGTATTATTTCACTTTAACGGATCTCACTCTCGCTGAGTCTGAAGTAACCAAGATAAAGTATTTTTCCAAACAAAAATACAATCACTTTTAGGATAAGCACTACACAGTTGTAAAAGTACTTTAATTTACATTATGAAAAAAACGTTTTCTTACGGACAGAAAATTATTTGTTCAGGTGCTAGTTTGTTTTTACAACCAAGAATGACTTTACAAAACATTCAATGTTTAAACCAAACAAATATTTCTATTATTATTGTAATTTGTTTGATACTGGATACAACAGTTTATTAGCATGTGCAGCTGTGCAACACAAATCAATAGGATAAATGCTAAGGTCTTAGTAACACGCTATTGATGTTGACAGAAGTAATAAATGTGGTTAACTTTTGAAGGACGGTTTCAATTTTTACACATTTCACACATTCTACTCAGTTTCCCTTGTCGGCACAAACAGGGAAAAATAACATCTGTCACTCATAGTGTGCTCAAATCATGATTAGGCATTGTCAAGGTGTAGAGGTCTGCATGCCTTTTGGCAAAGATTAAAGATTAGAGGTTAAACATTGGACTATCAAGCTAACATTTTGAAATAGTAAATACTATATGTCACCAAAACACCAAAGAAGAGGAACTTTTGTGGACGAAATTCCGAAATCAGCCTGTAACTTCGATAAATGCATAACTGAAAGGTGTCAAAGCCATCAGGACGCCACTGGCACAATAATGGATTCTCCAGACAGAACTAAAAAATGAATATTGGCTTAGTGAATAATGTGACAGTCGCAGACTTTCTCAATTAGTTTCTGAAATGGTACGATACAATCTGTACATCATTGGACTATTTTAGGGAAAATGAGACATTGCTTTAAAGTCAATTTTTCATCTTATTTTTTATTTTGCAATAAACTCTCTTAAATGCCATACATAAAGTTAGAGTTTGAAATAAATGTTGCAGCGTTTATTGAAGGAAGTACGGCATCTAACTTCAATCTGAAGAAATATGGTGATATTTTCCATCGCAATTGTGCCATATTCTAAAAATTAATTTCAATTTTTTTTCAGTGAGCTTGTCATCAAAGCACCCAGGAATTACAGGCGAGTTTGGAAATTCACAAAAGAAAAAGCCATTGGTTGGGGTCAGGAAGGGCATCTGACCAAGAAATTCCTCACAGCAAAATCCAAGTCCCCATGAAGAACACCGTCTAAGCCTCAATTACTGGGGGAAAATGACGTTAAAACCAACAACAAAAAATTCATCCTTACTGAGACGGAAAATGACTTTTATGTACTTAAACAAAAATGATCGTTTCCTCTAACTTAAACATTCTTCCAAACGTGTATTGAAATATACTCCCTTTGTGGTTTGTATTAAATATCACATCAAGAAGTAAGTAGATAACTTTCTTCCTCAAACCAAATTGTTTAGGAGATAAATTTATTCATAGCCCATCCTAAGGAGAGCTCTAAACGTCATATAAAAGATTTTAGGCAATAAGGAAATGTGAGAAATTTTTTCTCTGCATTTTAATCTCTTGTAACCCACGCCTTAATATCCCAATTTTTTCTTGATTCTGTCAATAAAGATACATAACACATCAAAATGATTTATCATAGAATCAGATACAACCTAAAAGAATATCTCGAAATGAATCAAGTTTACTTTGCCCTTTAATTCCTTAAATTAATACTTAAGAGATTTTGTTAATATCTTTTATCTAAATTAGTGTCAATTCTAAAAAAGATAGTAATGAAAAGCTCTAAGATGTAAATTCAGTTGCAACTTTTTAAGCAAATCTCAGAAATCCAACCCAGTTACAACTACCACCAACGACAGTATTCCACAAAAGTATGAATTGCACATTTGTAAGCATTTAAAATGGCCTGAACTGTAAGAATTTTTAAAGACCTTTCAATAACTTAGCTTTATTAGAAGTAAATTAATCAAATGATTGGGGGAAAGAACCCGATAAAAGTGAGAAAAGAGAGAATTTAAGATCACGCAATCACAAGGAAGACCTACTGTTTATGTAACTAGGAGAAAATTAATCATTCCAATACCTATTTAAAGACATAAGTTTATCTCTCCAGAGTTGAAAAATGCCCAGTCATTTCTTAACAGACTGAAAATCTACCTCAATACCAGAGTTAAATGTTTCAAGAGAGAGGGGTTGCAAGCAAATACAAAAGGAAGAGTAGTACGATAAACATAATTTTGATTAATTAACAGGCATTGCCAGAAAGAGGTAGAGTAGGAACTTGAGTTACCAGATCGCATGGACTGTCATCATCAGACAGTCGATATATTTTTTATTGTTTGTAAATACATTCAAATAGTTCACAGATACGGGANCTTACTCTTGTACTCGTTTTTTAAGAAAAAATTGGGCCTACTGTTTATGTAACTAGGAGAAAATTAATCATTCCAATACCTATTTAAAGACATAAGTTTATCTCTCCAGAGTTGAAAAATGCCCAGTCATTTCTTAACAGACTGAAAATCTACCTCAATACCAGAGTTAAATGTTTCAAGAGAGAGGGGTTGCAAGCAAATACAAAAGGAAGAGTAGTACGATAAACATAATTTTGATTAATTAACAGGCATTGCCAGAAAGAGGTAGAGTAGGAACTTGAGTTACCAGATCGCATGGACTGTCATCATCAGACAGTCGATATATTTTTTATTGTTTGTAAATACATTCAAATAGTTCACAGATACGGGATGATTTACTGTCTATTCCCTAAGGTTATAAACAGTGATAAGTATGGATAGGACCATTGCCATGAAAATCATGCAAAGCACGACGAGAAGTAGAGGCAGGCTGAAAAAAATTATCTTTTAATGTGTAATCTCCAGACAATTTCTCTTCAAGACGTTATTTCTGTCATTCAGCTTGGCAATAATCTAAGGATAAATTTTGACTTGTTAGGCAACTCTAAGCATTCAAAAACTCAATAATGTGGGACCATATCTCAGTTTTTGTAATAATTAATTCACCACATGGCCAAATTCCTGTGTGTTCTCTAGGTATCGTTTAGTGTTATTTAATCTAGAATTAACTAGTCCTTTGTACCCTACAATCCCTGTGCCAACTCTTTATTTCCCTACTGGTACCTTAGTCCTTTCAATTTCGAAAAAGTAATTACATGTATTTAGAATCTGATGACATTTCATTCAGAAATTTTTACAGCAGCTGCAGAGAAGGTATTTGAAAATAGCTGTTTACCACATTTCCTTTTTGCTTATCTCGAGAAAAATGTCAAGGTTCAACAAGTTCTTCAGTTAACGAGTGATCCTCTCATGAAATGTAATAGGTTCCTTTATCCAGTTCCTGTCCACATCAAGTGGTCCATTAGCATTCCAATTTGACACCTCTCTCATTGCTGCTGACACCATCTCCGTTTTAATCTCTACAGTCTCTTGCCTATTTTATCCGTCAATTCTGCCTCCTTATTGTGTTTTACCTCTCTCCTCTACATGCCTTTCCAGACCATTTCGCTCTCATTTTCAGCTGGCCTATTATACTTATCGCTCAGTAAAAGGCTTAAATAACAGGGCAGAACGACATTTGGCTCTCAGAAAGTTTCAACGTTTTCTTATACATAAAAAGATTTGTTACATTCGAGGTCTGGGGTAATGGAAAAGGAGAAAATTCAAAACTTCCAGGAATGTTTGTCTATGACTTGCCGAAAGATATCATTAAATCAGGCAAGATTCACTTGTTATTGCGTTTCTAAGTTTTCTCATTTTTTATCTGCTGATTATATCCTATAGTGGTTCCACATATTGCGCTGTTTACGAAACTGTCCTTTTTCTTAGGTCTTTCTCCCTAAGGGTTTGAAGTCACCTTAGAGCAGAGAGTTACTTTTCTTATTTGATTTTTCCCTTTTTATTTTCTAATCATTATACTTTATTTCATCTCTCTCCCAGTTCTATCTCCGAAAACATGTACGAACTCAGTAGTATGCCACTTACAACAAAGAAACAAATATGGCCCAGTATTTTCCAGGACGTGGCCGGAGCTCGAAGATTCTTTTGCATGTTAATTTGTTAATCTTATCATTCGACCACTACTTTAGTGCTAATCAAGTACAAACATACAGATATAGCTCGTCTTATTGCCACATTTACATATGCAGCAAGAATATATGTGCAACTGACGAACATTTTAAGACTAGTTACGTTATGAAATATTGCATCTACACATGACGACATAATTGAACGTTTGCGTTGGAAGGAATGTGACGAACAGTTAAGGGAACGATCATAACTACAGAGTTTTTTACCACTTCAAAGATATGTAACTTAGCAAGATTAATTTTAGGGTTTTTAACATGATTTTTTTTCTGAACTGCGTTTCCAAGTAAAAGATTTATTGTTTGGTATGCGTGTACCTTGATAATTTTGACAACAGCAGCAACAAAACAAATTGATCAACACTGGCCTCAGTTTGGTTTTGTAATGGGGTGAATAGCAGTTGCCAAAAATATTAGTTACCTTGTTCGATATTTGCTTTGCAAAAATGGTTTCCTTACAAAATTCAAAATATGTAGCTCAACAAGATAAATTGTGGAGTTTTTGAACATGGTGTTTTTGCTAAGATGCGTCTCAAACAGCAAACCATTTTGTTTGTTATGCAAATACTTTGGTAACTTTCGATTGAAAAATGAAATTGTAAAGAAACATTACATTAAAAAAATATTAATTAAAAATATTACAACAGATAATTACAACAGATAAAGAAACAAGGGAAATAAACTTAATGCCGCAGAAAATAAGATCCTCAGGTGGTTGAATGGGGTGACAGGAAGAGAGAGGGTAGAAAATGGCCGTATCAAAAGACTAGCACAACACACTGAACTTTCAAAGGAATGCCGAGGATAAAGATTGATGCGGTTTGCAGGCTTGGCAAGTAGGGGAGGTGATAAATGACATGTTGCAAGAGAAATTATGAAAATGAAAGTGTTAGCGACGCGAAGAAGAGGTAGGCTAAAGGGAAGATGAAGAAAAGTACATTAAAGATTAGATAAAAGAGAAGTAAAAAAAGGATGACAAAAGTTAGAACTGGCTGTAAACGGCTTATAATCTAATATCTCAATTCAAAACAAAGTCATTTACTACTGCAATTAGTAGGAAAATTCCCCTACCGTGGGAGGAAAGAGAGCCTTTCAGGGACGAGAAGAAACCCAAGGGGAAGCAGTCGTGTAAAGGGAAAGTTCAGAAAACTCTTAGGTTCTTGCACTACTACAACTGAGACCAACAAAGATAATGGATTGAATGACTGGAAAGCAATGTCATCTCTTGATGAATATGGAGTTATAGCAATGTTTATACTGGAGCTAAGTGCATTGCCTTAAAGTGTTCAGGAATAGAGACAACCTTCTTCAAAGTAAACAGCCAGGCCAAACTTTTGCATATGTCTTGCTGTAAGTACTACAGACTTACTTGTCAAAGTAAGCAAAAATGTTAAGAAAATTTAGAAAAAATGACAAACCTGCTTGCCTGCATGCAAATTTCAGAAATGAATACCTACTATTGTAAAGGGCCGTGATTTTGGAAAAAAGTAATAATGTAGCTTATGGATTTAGGCTAATGATTACACAATGTAACAGCATTTTTGCTTGACACACTTTTTCGATGTTTTCCAATGTATTTTTGTGCGCTGAATCCGAAAATCACATTTATTTTTCTCAACCATCGTTCGTTTCTATGTTACTGAGCATAGTCACTTTTTGAAAAAATACTTAAAATTAATCAAAAGCTGAACCTAACAATATTGCAGTACAACAAGACAATGAACCACAATGTAGCATTATTATGATAAATAGCAAGTTTACACCATTTAAACGATTGTGAGAGGCTGCCAGCTAAATTTGCGAGGCCTATGTAAAGTGTAACACACTAGGTAATGTTAGTTATTAGCATAGCATAAGTACAGAGAGAATAGTTGTTATACATATAGCTATCAAATGCTGTCACACCTGTAACTGTAGAAAATGCGTGCTCTATAGCTGGAAGAACTTCGCCGAACGTGATTGTCTTGAGTGCTCCGATTTATCACTTCGCACTATTGACCATATGTAGTCTCCCATCATTGTGGCATCCCATCGTCCTTGATACCTACGTTCCATGGTAGCGATATCTTGATGAAATCGCTCCCCATGCTCCTCGCTGACAGCTCCGAGGTTGGAAGGGAAAAAGTCTAGATGTGAATGTAAAAAGTGCAGTTTCAAAGACATGCGACATCCCATGCACTTGAAAGCTTCGACAAGTTGTGAGACAAGAGTTTCGTAGTTTGGACTTCTCTTGTTACCAAGAAAGCCCTGGACAACACTTCGAATAGCGCTCCAGGCGTCCCGTTCAATGTCGCTCATTACAGCTTCGAGTTTATCGGATTCCAGCATCTTCTTAATCTCTGGTCCAACAAAAACGCCTGCTTTGACTTTTGCCTCAGACATCTTAGGAAACATGGACCTAATTTCTTGAAAAACTGGTCCTTCCGTACT
>RDPX01000190.1:48965-63272 GCA_003991215.1 Morbakka virulenta
TTATTAAGGGAAATAGAAAAGCCCTTGCCACTTATAATGGGGAGGTAAAAAGTGACACGTCAAGTCTGCAGACGACAGCTCATTATCAGAGCAGACACTTCAATATCAGATGTGACATGTGTTTGAGATTAACGAACTAAATAAAGGAAAGGAGAAGATTTTTGAATGAACCGTGATGGAAATAAATAGATTGTTAGTTTGTGTATTCTTCAGTTTTTCTGAAAATATATTTGATTAAAGGACGTATGCGGAGTCTCTGTCTTTCAGCCCTGAAACTTCTTCACAACACCTACAGAAGTACATTGAAATGGATCGTCAAATTTAGAGCAATTCTTGAATTTGATGAGAGAAATTCTGGAAATTTTCTCTGCCACACTAGGATATAATTTTTAAAAATTTAACTCACTTTTTTTATAACATTATTTATTTAGATATCCTTTAGTGCGTTATTTTCTTGTTGCTCTTCTCATTCATAATGGGGTGGTGTTTTTTGTTCTGCCAAACTTAAAAAATATAATATAAAATGTTTTTTTAGATTCATCCTCCAACTATGAGAGACATTCAACAGTAGGTGAATATAGGGGAGTTTACCAAGCAGTTAAGGAAAGTAGGGAAACATTTATAAAATTAGTGTGGACTAGAGAAAGTTGATTATGCATGTACTGCATCGGAGAACTGTAAAATGTGAGGCTTCTTCATTACTTAAGAGACTATAGTTTAAAAATTTGTTTGGTTTGCTGCATAATTGAAAATGGAAAGTTTCGGTACTAAAGTGCTCAGGTGGAAAACTGAGACCGCCGAAGTAAAAAAAACAAAGAAGCTGGCATAGCCCATGCCACTTCATCTCGCTTGACTGGACCAACATAACATGCTGTGAGAGCATCTTGAAAGAGAAAATTGACAAAAAAAAAGTAGTGACAGGCTTTCCGTCTTCTTAAAAAGGGCATTTATGGAATGGGAAAAAATATCTTATGAAATGAGTAAAGCAAGAATTTTTTAGAAAAATAGTAAAAACAACCATTACATTGTTTAGTATGTGTATCCTCTTCTGAAACGTAACTGGAAGTTAGAAATTGGTACAGTTCAAGTTGGCTCTGTCAGTCGCAAAAGAGCTCAGTTTTAGAAACAAAACCAATCCAAATTGCTTTCTCTCCTTGTCGCTTGAAAGCAATGATTCATGCCAAAATGGAATTGAGTAAAAGTTATTTAAAACACTTTGACCTTGCACAGTTTTCACAAGATAATGAAAGACTGATGATTACAACAGGGGCATGTTCTAGTATACCAAAAAAATCTTTGTTGTCATGAGCAATTACTAGGCTGCACGAAATCGGTCCCTTGCATCGGACGTTTTTTGGCCTCTGTAAATAATATTGCTTCAACAATTCTTTGAGAAACCTTTGTTAAAGAAATTTTGATCATTGTAAACTAAATCATGATTTATCAGTTTTTTAATAACAATATCACTACTAAACATTTTTTTCTTTATATTTTACCCTGAGCAAGGCTGAAATGCAGAGCTTTACTTTTCTAATTAATTTTTTTCGTTGTACTTTTGAAAAATCTTTTTATTCGTTGCTGTTTTCCCTTTCCTATCTATGTCTCAGGAAACATACAGTATGCCACTTACAAAGGAGAATCGAGTTGGGCACCGTACTTCCAAGGACGTGGAAAACTGTTGATTTAACCACTCGGCCACTTGTTGATAACCTAGAAAATACAGTAAGATATGTGTTACTATTGAAGTGGTACTTCCTGAGTTTGTTCATAGTGTCTACTTCTGTTTTGTTTTCGTCAAGATATCCCCGGTTTTTTTCTCATGCTTCTTCAACTGAGCCTCCAGGGCAGGATCTGCCCATGGCACCCTGGGTTTTGCACAACAGACTGAGGTCAGACCATGGAAAGTATGCCGACTTCATATACAGAATCGGGCTAGCACAGAGCAACCAGTGCATATGTGGGAAAAGCCAAACATCAGAACACGTGCTTCTCTGCAGAACTACTGGTCCTCAAGGGGACCTGTAAACTGTGAACAGAGAGCTTCGACAGAAACTTGGATTTAGGACTTAGTACTAAAAGTTTTTCTAATGGTTTTTTATTTTCGAGAGCTAAAATTGCTTTACTGTTTTAAAGTTAAGCATTTTGAGTTGAATATAAATGCAGATCGTCAAGAAGAAATACATGTAGATCTAATTCGTTACAACCTTTAGCAAATAAACATTAACAAAATTCAAATTTATAAAAAGCATTGACAAAAATATACTTAAAACCGTGTATTCATCTGTGCACAAACTAAATTCAGTGGACTCTTCTTTTTTAAATGGAAATATTACAGTTTCTTAATTTTTCTTGAGCCTAGTACTAAAGTTTTTTTTAGTTTCTTAACCTGCATATTACTCTTGTTTTTGTTCTCTTTGATGTTTAGGCCTACATGCCTTGCTGTTTTTTGTCTATTTTCTCACTTATCT
Organism: Morbakka virulenta; assembly: GCA_003991215.1. Classification (NCBI taxonomy): domain Eukaryota; kingdom Metazoa; phylum Cnidaria; class Cubozoa; order Carybdeida; family Carukiidae; genus Morbakka; species Morbakka virulenta. Next base: position 51,434 of record RDPX01000190.1, read on the forward strand.
AGCTAATGGCGTAAAAGAATGTTTTGATTGGCAGAGAAGAAAATGTGCTACAGTATGGCCAAAATGGTTATGTCCTAATAACGTGCAGACATGATTTCATATTTAATAAACAATTTTGACATTTGTTCTCCATGCTTTGAAGCACACGATCTTGTAACACCAAGTCAATTTGTTGAAAGTTGACAACCGTGTGATGTTTACATCACAGGCATTTTTAACAGGGCACAAGTGGACAAACAGTTATGTTCGAGTGATCCATCAACAAAAACGACGTTCATTTTATTTTTTTTCCCCTTCAAATTTGACCAAACATAATATTTTGTAAAGATTTCTAACATTACCCGACAATACACGCACATATTAACGTCCAAATCCATTTCCACGTTATGTACAGTTATGTCGTGAATGTCGTGAAAACTGTTGTTCTTGCCGTTTTCAACAACCCCAGCTTGGATAAAAAAAGCGTTTTCAAGCGTATTATAAGAAGTAAAAACAAAATCACTGGGAATTTCAATGAACAGTAACAAATAGTCTCTGTTAAAGAAACCTTTCTGTTAAAGAGACCTTACTTTTCTTTTTTTATTCCTCTAATTGGTTCAGAAAAAAGATCTTGTGAAAGGTGACAATTTAATGATGACTGTGATACTTGAAGTGCTGGACTGAATAAAAAATGTTCCAGCCCAGTTCAAATGAAACAATAAGAAAAGGAGTAAGCTTTAATAAAAACTCAGTGTGCAACTCCGAGAAGAAAAGCGCTTCAGTAGTCTTACTGCTCATTCCCCCTTCTGACGCACAGGGGAGCGATGAAGTCTTTCCAGCTTCCTCTGTTCTTGGCTTCCTAGTTCATCATCCTGTCCGAAGTACAGTATCATCCCCCATGCAGAAAGTATCACCCAGAGCCTTTCCATTTCCATTCATTCACACGGAGGATACGAAGATGATACCTCCTCATTTTTATTTCTGTTGTTACCAGGGATACTTTACCGTTCTGGTACACGATGCATTCCAGAAGCAGACCTTTGTTTTTACCTAGGTGTTAAGAAACTCACACTTCCTGTGATTTGGTTCCTTGCGGCTTTCATTCCTCATATTCATGCTAGTCCCTAAAGGATTTAGATCTACATCATATAGGATACTTGATATTCTTCTTGTGATTGTTTCAATCAGTAGCTTGTTTTTTCCGTCTCGGAGTAGTTAGCCCCAAACCCAGCCCCCACCCTGGAGGACCAGGGTGCATGCTTAGTTTGGTTCTTCTCCCTCGACCCGTCCAACTTGCTTAAACCTACTAGGAGTAAAACTCCTGTTGTTATAGCTCTTGGGATCATAAGAACACCAAGGCTACCCTACCATGACAAGGGATGTATACCACTGGGTGAATCATTAGTCTTTTTTATGTTAAATCATTGTGTAACAAATACACTTCAGTTATTTGGCAATCGGTTGTACACAACAAACACAACGGTGAAAATTATGGACCTGCGATTTATTTCCAAACAGTGTAAAGAAATATGAAAAATGGAAACCGTAGGTTCAAGCAATGAAGCATCTTCACATCAAGATTAGAAGCTGGTTTGTTTACAGTTTTTGGGGGTTTGAATGTTTTTGTTTGTTTTACCATCATTTTTCCTAGTTACTGGACTCAGACGGTGCCCATTAGGGAGTTTGTTTTGGCAGTGATGAATGTCTTGGCTGGATACCTTTTCTGACGCCAATCAATGGCTTTTTTTGTATAGTTTCAAATTCTTTTCGCCCACTCGAGAATCGAACCCGGAACCTCTTCGTTACTGTGCAACAGCACTAACAATTAAGCAACAGCACCTCCTGGTTAGTTGAATTCAACAATCGAAAGTCATAAAAACAAGAGCTTTCAGAAAAGTTAATTTTTCGGTAATTGAAAGGAATTTCTATTGTTCAAAATCACTTGTCTTGACCGTCAGCACTCTTTTTTATTTCAAAGAGATCTATCGTTTTCAATTAAACTGTGGAGACTTCCTAAAATGCAAAGAAGGAAAAACAAATCAAATAGAGTTTTTTGTCAATTTTAGCTTTAAGTACCACCTATTTAAAATAACTTAATAGTTTAAATAAGCATCACACCCATAAATAGTCCCTCAAGCAAACCTTAAGTTTTTTTCACTGGTTTGTTTTTAAAAAAAGATCCACAGTAACAAAAAAATGTCGTCTGGATGTTGAATATTTGCTATGTTAAGTAATGTTAGGCCACTTGCCCAGTCGTGCCACAAAACAATGGCAGGTAGCAGATATGAGTATACATATATACATATATTCAAGAGAATATTTACAGGTCAAAGTCACTTAACTCAGGGTGTGTTTATCAAATTTTCATATTCGGTAAGGATATATATATATATATATATATATATATATATACATATTATGAGTAGACCATTTACCCCATAAACATACAAGATCTTAAAATAATTAAAACCTGTTATGCATATATATATATATGCGCATGTGTACATGTGTATTACGTTGTTTGGTTTATCCGTCATTCGTCAACATCTTCGTCGTTTAACATGAAAAATTCATCGCGGACATTGTTGATTACTTACACTTCACCTCCGAATATTTTCAACATTTTCTCTGGCATCCCTGTGCTTAAATTCTAACTTAAAAATTGTCTTCCCGTTGTTAGCATACATAGGTTCAATACTATTGAATTGTAAGAATACTCGTGAAATCAGAGATTCTTCTCAATCAAATTTTATAAAAATTTTAGCCAGTTTTATTGTTATAGTAAAATTTAAGAACTTGAAATAAGAGTTTTTAAAAACATTTCTACGAAATTTATAGTAATAATAATTTTATTATAGCTGAACATAAAAATTGAACTTAGCGGCTTTCAAAACATTTCTAAAACGTTAACATTAATAATAATATTATAATGGTTGAATTCAAGGGCATAAAATGACAGTTCTTCATAAAATTTCTGTTAAATGTTTAATAATAATTTTATTATAGCTGAATTTAAACCTTCAAAATGAAGCCTCTCCAAAAATTAACGTAACATACAAATTAATCATAGTATTATAATGGCTAAATATAACGGGATAAAATGAGAGATTTTAAATACATTTTCAGCAATTGTATAACAATAATTCTACAATAGCCGAATTTAATACTTGAAATTACACTTTCTCCAAACATTTCTATAACATTCACATTAATCATAATATTATACTGCCTAAAAGCAAAGTAATAAAATGAGTGATTTTAAATAAATTTCTACCAAATGTATAACAATAATTTTACTATAGCTGAGTTTAAAACATCAAATTTGACTTTCTTTAAACACTTCCATAAAATTCACACGAATGGTAACTTTATAATGGCTAAACGTAAGGTGATGAAATCAGTGTTTTGATATAGCTTTACACCAAACGTATGATAAAAATTTTATTCTAGTTGAGTTTAAAACTTCAAATTAGATTTTCCCAACACATTTCTAAAACATTCACATTGATCATAATAATATCATTACTAAATGTAAGGTGATAAAATCAGAGATTTTAAAGAAATGTTTACCAAATGTATAATATAAGTTTTACTATAGCTGAGTTTAAAACATCAAATCATATTTTCCCCAAACATTTATATAACTTACACATTAACCATAATATTAAAAAGGCTAAATGTAAAGTAATAAAATGAGAGAGTTTAAAGAAATGTCTACCAAATGTGTAATATTAATTTTATTGCAGCTTAATATACAACTTGTGAATTAGAGTTTCCCGAAACATTTCTAAAACATTCACATTAATCATAATAATATAATTGCTTAATGTAAGGTTGTAAAATAAGACATTTTAAAAGAAATGTTTATCAAATGTAAAATATAAATTTTACTATAGCTGAATTGAAAACATCAAATTACGGTTACCGAAAACATTTCTAAAAGATTCACATAACTCATAAGAAGATTATTGCTGAAGGTAAGCTGATAAAATCAGAGATTTAAAATAATTCTTTACCAAATTTATAATATAATATTTACTATAGCTGAGTTTAAAACATCAATTAGGTTTTTCCAAAACCTTTATGTAACTTTCACATTTTCACGAGAGATTTTAAAGAAATATCTATCAAATTTGTAATGTTAATTTTATTGGAGCTTAATTTACAACTTGGAATTAGATTTTTCCAAAACATTTCTAAAACATTCACATTAATCATAATAAAACAATTGCTAAATATAAGGTCATAAAGTCAGAGATTTTAAATAAATGCCTACCAAAAGTATAACAATAATTTTACTATAGCTGAGTTTAAAACATCAAATTAGAGTTTCTTCAAACATTTCTATATCATTCTCATGAATGGTAACATTACCATGGCTAAATCTAATGTGATAAACTGAGTGTTTTTATAAAACTTTACACCAAACGTATAATAATAATTTTATATTAGCTTTGTTGAAAACTTCAAAGTAGATCTTGTCCAAACATTTCCGTAAAATTCATTTAAATCATAATATTATAATGTTCAAATTTAAGGCCATACAATGAGGGGTTTGAAAGACATTTCAACCAAATAACTAATAATAATTTTAAAAAAGCTCAACTTGAAACTTTGAATTAGAGTTTCCCAAAACATTTCTAAAACATTCACATTAATCATAATAATATCATGGCTAAATGTAAGGAAATAAAATCAGAGACTTTAAATAAATGTTTACCAAATGTATAAAAATAATTTTAGAATAACCGAGTTTAAAACTTGAAATTACAGTTACTCCAAACAGTTCTATAACATTCACATTAATCATAATATTATAATTCCTAAATGTAAGGAAATAAAATCAGAGACTTTAAATAAATGTTTACCAAATGTATAAAAATAATTTTAGAATAACCGAGTTTAAAACTTGAAATTACAGTTACTCCAAACAGTTCTATAACATTCACATTAATCATAAATCAAAAATGGTTAAAGTTAAGGCCATAGAATGAGAGTTTTTAAATACATTCCTATCAAATTTATAATAAACGTTTTACTATAGCTGAATTTAAAGTTTAAAATTAGAGTTTCTCAAGTCATTTCTGTAACATTCACATTAGTCATAATATTTTGAAGGTTAAATTTAAGGCCTTAAAATGATGGTTTTTAAATAAATTTCAACCAAAACGTATAATAAAAGTTTTATTCTAGTTGAGTTTAAAACTTCAAATTAGATTTTTCCAACACATTTCTAAAACATTCACATTAATCATAATAATATCATTACTAAATGTAAGCTTATAAAATCAGAGTTTTTAAATAAATGTTTACCAAATGTATAATATAAATTTTACTATAGTTGAATTTAAAACTTGAAATTAGAGTTTCTCCAAACATTTCTATAACATTCATATTGATCATAATATTTTAATGGTTAAGGTTAGAAGCGTAAAATGAGGGTTTTAAAAAATATTTCTCCCAGGTTAATAAAAATAATTTTACTGTGTTTGAATCTAAATGTTGAAATGAGAATATTTTGAGCAAAGTTATTTAAACTTTATATTTACTACATGGTTATCCATGGTTGAAATTAAAGTAATGTAAAAAGTAGCGTTTCATGCAATATTATTTTCAGGGTATTCCTGTCCTTTTTCCTAAATTCCATAGATGCCTCAAAGACAATGACCTAGCATAAAAAATTGAAGAGGAAATCCAAACAAATTTCTTTTGAGAAATAAATGGACTACGAGAAAAGAAATTGAATGTATACTAATGAAAGTAAAAGCAGAAAGCTTCAAGCATAACTTCAATACTAACTCAGACTTTAACGCAGTGAAATAAAAACTCGGAAATGAATCAAGTGCAAGAAACGAACCAAATCAATCAATAGCAAAACGAGAAGAATCAACAAGGTATTTAAGCGAAGATCCAAAATGTAAAGTACGGCTGTTAAAAATCGAAATGAAGGGATTTTAGGTGGTCTTACAAAGTGAGCATTACCTTTATTAAATATTTGATGCTGGGAAACTGTAAAAACAAGAGTTTCAATTCTTTCTGAAACGATTTGTTAAGGTAAGCAACAACAGCTCTCAAAGGGGTTTTTTCTAAGGAGCCACAAAATAAAAGTACGCTTACAAATTTTTGAAGGAAAGTTCTCTTAATGGAAAACTGATGAGCTAAAATCATATGAAGAACCAATTGAAGATTAAATGCATCATCTAAGGCGACCTTGACGCTTATGGCTATCAATGAATGCGAGGAAGAGGAAAGGACAGCAACCGGCAACTATCAGGGAGCTTTGAAGGAAAATAAAAGCCAATAGAATTAGACTATGGTGATGATGAGCATTCGTCTTTCATAAATACTGCAAGCCGGGTGACTAATAATAACTGTGAATAAATGCGAAGCTCCTCCTCATCTTTTTTCTAATTTGCGTACAGCAACCAAGAAAACAGACATCCAGAAAATTCTGTTCACAGGTAAACAAAGCCGCGTTGAGAGATTTTTTATTCACCCGACGGTTCTCCAGAACAACAGCATATCTACTATTTCAACTGGATGCAGCTTCGACGTGTCATCAACAAATCAGATAACCACCGAGGGATTTTTCATGCTGTGACAGGAGAAAATGTGCTGAAGGGCACTTTAACCCGTACATGAGACAGCCGAATTTATATCCTAACATGCACTACAATTTAAAAATCGAAATTTAGTTTCTCCTTTGCTGAATCAAAATTTCGGAAAAGCAATAAATTTTGGCGGGAAATCCCGGGGACGGACGTGTTTTTAATGGCTCTTGAACTTTAATTTTGGAATGTGGATAGTTTGGATTTAAGCGTTACCTCCAGTGGATTTTAGTTGATTAACTAATTTTGGGGATACATTTATATTTTTGGCTTTAATATTTTGAGGATTTTGCAGACCAAAGAACATCAATTTTTGAATAAACACTGAGATTTGATTTGGTTTGGATTTTATCCGGTCGTGTTTGTATCAACATCAGGTTATATCCTCACTGGATATAGTTTCTATTAACACACTTGCTCGCTATTTTAAACGTTCGTTTCTAATTTGACAGTATTAGTTTTACGTTTACTCTGATTTCGAGTTACTTTTATTTCTTTATCTTTCAGTTACAAGATAGCAAATTTGATTGTTGACGTATGTGCTGGACGGCGTTGGTTAGAGGATTTATTATTACTTTGTCATTAACAATAATTTTTTACTCCTTCTACACAAATGGATAACGTGGAAACGGCGTACAGACGACAAATTTATGTCAGTTTTAAACAGAAGAACCCACGACTTGTGTAGAGCTCACGCACGATTTCTTGTCGAGGCCGTTATGCGATCCTTTTGGTCAAGTTGAGAGTTTTAGGAAGAGGGGTTTTTGTTAGAAATTGGATTCAACTTTTCATATTTCTATGAATTTTGTTGATCTGGGAATGTTCAGGTTAAATAGTAATCATATTATGGATTAAAATTCCTGTAATAAAAAATGGAAAAACTGACAGACAGATAGACGATAGAAAGACAGATGGATAAGCTGAAAAAATCCCATTCGTCAAATGCTCATACCCTTTACGTGTTTTGAAATTCTTCTTTATCAACTTGTTAAATAAACACAAAAATATAATATTGTTTTGAATTTACGGGTTTGTGAGAAGCAAAGATTGACTTGCCATTTAATCCTCAATCTGACTTCATGGCAAACATGAAACTAGGCATGGAAACCCAAATGACTTTACTGACGTTTTTACACAAAACATTAAGAAGAAGAGCATTTTTTAAAAATCCACCCTGCTTCCAACAAGTATTGTCTGGTAAGAACGACTTTCTAATAGTAGAACCACAATTGAAGTCAACAAGCGAAGTTACAATATTTTTTCACCAGTGTTGCCTAGCAGTTTTAAATATTTATTAGATAGAAAAGTTTTTAAAGAGATCAGTTAATCTTCGCACCAACGGGAACTATGTTCTCATACTCATATTTTTATAATGAAATATGGATCTTAATTTCTTTTTGCTTCTTAGTTACAACAACCAAATTACTTCGTAGAGAGCCGTTTTAATTTCTGTATCGAAAATTTGCTCCGGGAAAGCTTTTAATGAATTAATCTTGATATGTAATATCTAATGTTCAGAGGAACCGTAGCTCAATTGTTAGTGCAACTGCACAGTAACCACGAATTCCGGGTTCGATTCCACGAGAGGACGACTTTTGAAATTCACAAAAGAAAAAGCCATTGGTTGGCGTCAGGAAGGGCATCCGACCAAGAAATTCCTCACTGCCAAATCCAAGCCCCTGTGAAGGGTACCGTCTGAGCCCCAAAACTGGGGGGGAAATGGTGTTAAAATTAAAAAAAATGTAATATCTAATTTTCAGAAAAGCAAGTGCAGTCGATACCTAGTGGTTAAATCAGCTGTTTATATACATATATATATATATATATATATACATATATATATATATATGTATATATACCCATTCTCAGCAGCAACCAAATCATAAGACACTCACAAAAATCAGAGCATGCTTTGAATCCTCGAAGTTGAAGGTTTTTGTGTCTGTTGCTGTATTTTTATATTGGCGACAACTGTGAGAACAAAAGGTCTTGTATTTAATTCAAGTCTTTGGTTTGCGAAGAAGAGTTGGCTAAAGATCAGCGTGAGTAAAAGTTTTATATTTTTTAAAATTAATATGATGTTTCTTCAAGTGTGTAAGGCCTAAAATAAACATTGCTCCACTTAATGGACAGGGACGTTAATAAAAACTGCTTAGTGTATTTGGTGTTGTCAATAAAGATTTACCTTGTATATCAATATTAGAGATGCCATTATTCTAGCATGCCACATAAACAAAAATTATTATGAGCTACCACTAGTACTGGATTGACTGACCATCATCACCATTACCAACAGATGAATATTGCAGCTTTCTGACCCAATATTTCAAATGACTACCAACATTCTGCAATAGAAACTGCAACCGTCTGGAACTTTTTTTATATGAAGAGATAACGTCACCGACTGAAGTACATATAGTTACATGGTTGTAGCAGTTAGTGGTATTTAATGGCGCCGTGGCACCACAATTGGTTTGTAACTGGTGTTATCACCATGGCTAAAGAGATACAAAAAGGGGTGAGTCTTCATGATCAAGATAAAGAGGATCGGCAATCTAACGTTATACAAGAAAATCAACCTTTACTTCCCGCCTCCGCTCAAAACCTGAAAATTAGAGCTACTGATGTTTCCCTTCTTAATTTTACGTATTGCCGTGCGCACACTTCTAACTAATCAAATTTTCTACTTTGCTGCAAGCTGACTGTTGTTCTCGCCGCCTTCTCGACTTGACCTCTTTCATAATATTTTTAATCATTGGTACAAAAAGTGTAAGTTTAAAAAACTTCAGATAAACCACAGACAAAAAGTTGGATAACATAAAATCGATATCACTTGACTTTGTATTATTACAAGAACCATTATTCTAACCTGCTCATGCTAGCATCCCTGGAAAGGAAAACTGCAGCCAATATTAACCTTCATGTGCAACAGTAGTAATAATTACTCAAAAGAAAGCAATAATGCTACAATGCTGAAAATCTAATAAGTTTTAGTTAATAATTTTACCGAAACAATTAACTATTAGTTTCTGTAATGGTAAAGGGCTGATCTTTTTAATTAGTTGACCATTTTCCCTCTAGTATGTTGCATAAATGATCTTTTATTCCTCTTTGAAAAGGCTTCGGGTTTAAAATGCCCTTCTTTACCAGGATTTCCTTCAACTAAACCAACATAATGTCCTTGAACTTGAAAAAATTTTCCTGGATATTCTTTTGGTGAAATCATAATAATGTTGCTGCCAACTTTCATTATAAGAAATTCGCTTTTATCACCTTCCTTTTTCTCTGTAGTATACAACCACGTACCATCAGTAGTAAGAAATTTTAGGTCTTTATTACCCATACGAATAACATAATACTTATCATCCTCAGCATGAAAGAAATGTCGCATTGCATATATTCTGCTTTTCCCAGGTGAATCTACTTCCAGATATCCTTGATACGGATTATCAATTTTGATTGAATTATAATATTTTGGCCACTTCAAATTAGATAAAGCAGTTCCACGCTCAAAATGCATGAATTCCAAGCTTGGTGAGTCAGGTGATAAACTTAGAAATTTTAAACAACTCTGTATATATTTTGACTGTCGATCTTTTCCTGGTGGGTAATAAAATGATATAGCAGTAGCTGTACTTTCATCCGGCTCTGTAAGGAATTTAAGTGTTTCTTTGTATGTAGGTAATTGTCCATCTCTTGCGCTTGTAAAAGATTTGGCTTCACCGTCATGACCACTGCTCTTTACAATCGAAATCATTTGTCTGTACACCAAATCTCGCATGGTAAACAGTTGACAAAACAAAGCGACAAATTTTATGGCACGGCGGCCCTCCTCTGCTACATTACTGGCCTTTCTTCGCTCAATGCGCGTTTTTACCATACCTATAGGCCTGAGGGCTAAGGTTATATGTATTTTTGATGCAAGGCCATCGGCTTCGGATTTAGTCAAATTTTCATTGATTTTTGGTTTAAGATAGTCCATTGCAGTCGACAAGGCCAATTTAGCTCCTTCAATCTCTCCTTCTAATTCATTATCTGAAACATCATTCAAGGCTTCTCTTACAATATCATCGGTGCTACGTGAGACTTTGGTTGAAGAAAACAATCCAAGAACCGATGAAACTAGACCAATAATAGCTCCCACTGTCGGACCCGCACCAGGAAAGGCCTCAGCAATCGGCTTGAGTATTTCCAAGGCGCCTATAGCAATTTGTAAACCATCTCCACTATTCAGCTTTGGTAGGGCCTTTCCAACTGCATTAACAATACCTATTACTTTCTTTGAATTCTCACCCGACGTCGGCTCATTCAGCAGGGTTTTTACCTTCTCCAAATGATCTTTTAAATTCTGGTCATCTGTTTTGCCGATGAGGCTATCAATTGCCGTAGTTGCACTAGACGCATCGGCATTTGCACAACTCACAAATATTAGTAGCAGAATGGTCCCTATTAAGACCTGAAATAAAGATCTGCTTTTCAAAGAAGTCTCCATTGCATATCAGTGTGGACTGATGAAACTGTATTTCAAAAGCTTTTATTTCCGATAGATTGAAACAAAGCATTATTACGCAATGATTTTTAATTTCGTTGACGAGACATGTTGCGTGCACAATGCATAAATAATCAAATCAATAATTAAAAGGGAGGTTACGATTCTCCCAGGATCATCCATGCTTGGTTTTCCACAAGATAAACAAGCTTTTTCTTTCAGTGAACCAAAAAAGCAAACAACCCGTCAATGTAACATTGCCCTTTTAAACTTGTGTGGATACATGACATAATTGGACAAGAGTAACTCTGGGAACGGTAAATGTGAAACCCTACGTGTAAAGAGAAAAATTTTCACTTAAGTCCGTATTATAAATATCTATATGTATATGTAAATATAAAAGAACAGAACAACATTTCTTTCAAAAAAATCTGAAAATGAAGACAAAACCCTTGGGAGATGTAGACTATCATTGTCGGACTTTGGGCATATATATATATATATATATATAAGATATGATAAGTTGGAAAGAATCAAAAAACTACACAGGCCATTTCGACAAGCCTGTTTCGTGATTTTATTCACTCTTCATTTCCTGAAGAGTGAATAAAATCACGAAACAGGCTTGTCGAAATGGCCTGTGTAGTTTTTTGCTTCTTTCCAACTTATCATATCTTATATTACGCTCTGCATATATGTATTGAGCACTTTAATAAGGATAACTGACTAGAACGCTTTATATATATATATATATATATACATA
>RDPX01000190.1:68490-141136 GCA_003991215.1 Morbakka virulenta
AGCTTTTTCGCACCATGAGGTTGTCTTTTTGAAGTTAATGTTCCGCTGTTGTTTAATCATTGTATTGAAAAAAACGTAGTCATCCTTTATTTTCTTTGCCACTGCTTTCTCGTTCATTGGATAGACATTTTTGGATATCCAGTCATCACAGAGTTATTTGGCAACAATTCTACTTGCTTCATCCTGTGAAACTGTCTTCTTGCCCGTGCGAACTGCACACAAGAATAAGATACGTCTGATCAAATGAGCACCAGCTGGTAACTTCGATTTCACGAGAAATTCACACTGCTCTTTGTAAATCAAACCATTTAGTTCACGACTTATTACAGCACTCCTCATCGTTGTTGTTGATGTATTATCATCCATGGCAATGAAAATGAACTTCTACTTTGCAGGCAGAGGATAAAGACAATGGCTTTTGTTGACTCTTTCGCGTGTGAGAAGTCGCGTAGGTACTACTGTGCAAATGAAGTCACGTTTCTGGTTATTTTACAAAAAACGTTATTTTCTGTATTTGGGGAAAAATTTTTTTGCCCACAACGCATCAGTAGAGGGAGATACGACCAAAATACCTACAAAAATGGATTGTTTTCATGAAAAAACATATGAATAGATATATCGGAAGTGTGCATGTTTACTCGAGGGTTCATTTTGTTGGTTTTCTGGTCATTTCCGGTCGCCATTTTGAAAAAATGCATTTTTCTGACCGAAAGCATACATGAAGGACAAAAATACGTTCATTTTTGGATTCAGCCCTGAATTTGGCCATGGAAACCACTCGTCTCACTAAGAACTTACTGATTTATTCTAGCCTACTATTAGTGGCATAGTCATTTACAGCAAACCTCCTGAGGAGTTGTCTTTGAGTTTCTAAACCACCTTTTATGGGAAAGCTATCAAAACATAACTTTTCATAAAACTTTGAATGCACTTATGTTGCTAAAGCTTTATAGGAAAAATATTTCCTTAGTTGTTAAGCTATTCAGGGCAAATCAACCACATGGCAGACGTAAGACAAAAAAATGAATATTTAAAAAACTACAACAGATTTAGCAACGCAATTTTCAGTGCATAAAGGAGAATGAGGTTTTTGATGCCAAATATCTTTATGCAAATTATGTCACTTAATATGGTGGGCCATCTGAGATATTCAAAACTTTTAGTGCCTGCTCTTAAGCCGATCGAACACGAGATAGCTTTAAAACAAAAACCAAGAGACATCAACATCCCTATTAGACTACTTTAGAATATCGTTTTTGAAGCTATGCCACAAACGTACACTGTCAGAGTCTGAATCATGATGATAATCATTAGTATCTTATACCTCACGATGTTGAGCGATGCCACAAACGCAAACAATGAAGAAATTTGCTAGCAAAATCAATAAAATTTACACAGAATCAAAATCTTGTTTGCAATGCATCAAATATTAGAGCTAAGCTAACAGAAATAACGAAATCATTAAAAAAAACAATCGTGGAAAGTAAATTCCGCCAATTAAGTTCCGTAACGCCGCTCGATTAAAGTCAAATGCCGCAACCGGGAAGTCTCAGAAGAAGTGTTAGAAATTTGACTAAACTCAAATGTCTAAAGGCAAGTGTTAACGGGTTGACTTTTGGGACTAGAAATCAAGTGTTTTACATTGGTCACTGTACCTATCGGTCTACCCAACACTTGTATTCCATACGTTTTAATAAGGAAATTCAAGTAACGTCGCCAACCTGCTGAACCTATCTGGCAAGCAGCAGCTTGGTAACCCATGTCAGATGATTGATTAGATGATAAGCCAGATGATTGATTTGATGATAGCTCAGATAATTAATGTATCAGATGGTTAATCAAAGGACAGGTCAGAAGATAGATCAGATGTAACATCAGGTGATATATCAGAGGATTCATCAGATGATAAATACGTCAATCACCTGATTGACCGGACCATTAATGAGATGAAATAGTCATGGGTACAAGTTCGTACCCAGTTTAGAGCAACTTTTAGTTTTTACTTACCTCTTCTAGATTGCTGCTGTTGTTGTTGTTACTTCATTAACCGACAGCAAAGGCCGCCGGCCATTTCATTGCAAATGGTTATACATTTTACTTGGCATTTTTCTTTTTACTTTATTTAATCATTCTATTTATCGGCTTCTACCTCTCGTAATTCTATTTCCAAAAACATGTACAAACTCAATAATTTGTCACGTTTAACACATAGAAAAACTGGGAAATTCCTTCCGGGGAGGTGGCCGACATAGAAATTCCTTCTAGAGAGGTGGCTAAACCTCAAACTAAGAAGCACTTACATGGTAAGATGGTGATCCACAACTGGGCCACTGTCGCACAAAAATCTCTTCTTTGATATTATTATCATACTCAAACTACTGAAATGTATTACTCTTCTTTGTTAAGTATATAATTCACATGCCTATCAAGTACAATATTGCAAAACATAATGCCGTTATTAAGGGGGAGAATATTTTAGAAGAGCAGAAGATAGGATATCTTAACAGCAATACTGGAAAAGAAAGTAGTAAACGTCGGCTATTAACATATGAACTCGCAAATCAATCAGTTTCTCAAACCAACTTCCTAGCCTTTATAAGATAAAAATCTATTGTTATCTAAGCAGTTTTGTCTTTATCTTAAAATCAAGAATGAATAAATGTAAATGCATTTTGAGGAAGAAAACAACATGGTTGCCAAGCTTCATTATGTCACGTGATTATAACATACCAAAGGGAACATTATATTTCTTAGGTAAAAGGGTAATAGGCAGGGAAGATGAAACCAGAGAAAACAAGGGATCCCCTATTGGCAAAGCAGAAAAAATAATTAGAGAAATAGCGCTCAGGATATTTTTGGCTTAAAACTATTATGTATACAGTTTAGATACAGATTATAACCACCCCTAGAAACTCCTTTTTAAAACTATTATGGTTTTATCAACAATGGTGATGGTTTCTATTAACACTTCTATAAAATTCTAACGTTTCAGTAAACTTCACTTTCAATAAGCCTTGCTGGGTCTGGAAAGTGAATTTGTATTTAACTGGACAAGAGCGCTGGTTGAAAATTATGACAAATGAAATGTTTTTACAACTGTCTGTGTTAACTTTTCTTTTCACTTTCACTATAACATATCCAAGACAATTATCAATTTTTGCTGCTCCTTCGCACGGCACTCATTTCCGATACATGTACAAAAAGAAGAAAATATTTTGTGTGATGTTCTCAATGTATATTCAAGCACTGTCGTCTACAACAAACGATAAAACACACCTAAACCAATTTTCAATTTTTCACATTTGTGCCAAAGCAAATCTTATAGAAACAAAAGACCACGACCTTGATAAAATATAATGCAATAAATATCCTCGTAAAATTATCATTTTTTTATTAATAAAATATTTCTGTAAAAACATTTAAATGGCTCTTTTGACCAGTCAGTTGTTCTTTGTTTTATTCCAGACGTATTTTCATGCAAGTGAGAATGCTTTCGTCTTAAAAAAACCTTTTTTTCCTGGGTTTCCTTCCACTAATCCTACATAATTTCCTTGAATTTGTAAAAACTTTCCTGGATAGACTTTCGGAGAAATCATTATGGCATGATCAGTTACTTTAAATAATAGAAACTCATTCTTACTTCCTATAATCTTCTCTGATGTGAACAACCATGTTCCGTCAGTAGTCAAATAATGCCGATGAATGCCAATAATAAAATATCCGTTGTTTTGAGGACGAAAAATATGCTTCATTCCATTCATAGGACGTCCTTTTACGAACGACGAGATCAAATATCCTCTATATGGTCTGTCCATCTTTGGGAAAATGAAATGGCCTGGCCACTTCAAGGAAGACAAAATAGCACCTGAGCTGTACTTTAAGAAGTTCATATTGGGTGGGTCAGTAGGTAAATCTAAAAATTTCAGACAGCTTTGTATATATCTCGATCTTTGATCCCTCCCTAGTGGATAATAGAATGACAAGGCAGTGGCTGTAGTCTCTTCAGGCTCTGTGAGAAATTGAAGTGTTTCCTTATATTTTGGAAGTTGACCATCTCTAACGCTTGCAAGAGCCTCTGCTTCACTAATATGATTATTTTTCTTTAAAACTTCGATCATTTGTCTGTAAACCAAATCACGCATACTAAACAGTTGACAAAATAAAGCTACAAATTTTATTGCCCGCTCACCTTCTTTGGCTGTATTACTCCCACTCCGTTGTTCAATGCGTGTTTTTACCATGCCTATAGGCCTAAGAGCTAAGGTTATTTGTATTTTCGATGCTAGATTATCCGCTTCATGAAGACTTAATTTGTGCTTCAGCTTTGGTTTAAGGTAATCCATTGCAGCTGACAGAGCTAATTTAGCTCCTTCAATCTCTCCTTCTAATTCATTATCTGAAACACCATTCATGGCTTCTTTAACAATGTCGTCGGTACTGCGCGAGACTTTGGTTGAAGAAAACAATCCAAGAACCGATGAGACTAAACCAATAGCAGCTCCTACTGCCGGACCCGCACCAGGAAAGGCCTCAGCAATCGGCTTGAGGATTTCCAAGGCAGCTATGGCAATTTGTAAACCATCTTCACTATTCAGCTTTGGCAGAGCTGTTCCAACTGCATCGACGATATCTATTATTTTCTTCTTTTTTTTCTCGAACTCAGCATTTTGCAGAAGGGTGCTTACTTGTCGTAAACTCTCTTTTAAGTTTTGATCCTCTATTTTGTCGGTAAGATCATCAATAACACTGGTTTCGTGAGAAGTGCTACCATTAACACAACTTAAAATAAATAGGAAAGAAATTGATTGCATTATGCCCATTATCAATATTCCTCTTTTAGCAGAAAACTCCATGATTTGAAAAGTTGTCATAACATTTATGGTATACATTAGATGTTTTCAAAGTTTATATCGTAAAAATAGCATTCATAAAGAGTGAAATGAATGAGAGACAAGGAAATGGAACACGGTACTGTAAGCAAAGGTAGCTCAATCTCTATTGACTGACTGATTGATTGCACATGAGACAAGTATTTATAACTACTAAAGCAGTAAAAAAACTACCAGTCCTTGTCAAATGGGATGGATGATGAATAGAGAACAATCAAAGTACATCTTGCAATAGGTCAAAGCTTGAATCACGTGAAATGAAATGGCTTAGCTCACGAGATCACAAAACAGCCTTACCAAATGGAAATTAACATGAATTTGATAAAAAAAGAGTACTTGGCAGCTTTTGTGTTTAAGAGAAAAAGAAATCACAAAAAACAAGATGAAATTAGTTAAAGGTAGGCTGAAAAAAGTAATAATTTTATATGCGTGTGTATGTTACCTCCAAATCAAGTAAGACGATTTTAGACTTTATTACTGCCAACCGAATTTCATGACAGAGACAAGGAATTATTTAACTAGTTGCAGCCTTCTCAAGCAGTAAGATCTAGGAGTATCACTTTTCATTAAAAGTTTCCCTGACAGTTCTTTTGTAGCCGTGACAAGTGTCACGACGTGAAATATTGTTGTTAATGTTGATGGAAACCTTTAAAAAATCTGATTGAATTTACGGATGAAGGTGCAAACTTCAATATGCTTCTAATAAACTAGAAAGAGCATTGGCATATGTTCCCCAAATTTGTGTTGAAGTAAGGCAGCAATCTTAAGAACAAAATCCATAATGTCTGGTACCGTTAGAGCAACCAAGACAACAGCTGAGTACTCCTCAACAAGTTCAAAGAGTTGCTCTAACAAACCATTAATCCCATTTATGCTCAAAAACATTTTTCATAAATCAGAGTTAAAGCATAAATTGGACCTTTGGTCATAAATAGCGGAACTTAACGTGGACACACTCTCAACCTAATACTTACAAACTCACTAATGTACCGCAAAAGATTCAACAAACTACATTAAAAGATTTACTATCACCCCCATCAACATCATGGGGCAATCACACAAATTATTGAGTGATTTCTCCAAAGTGTTCATTTTCCCATATAATGCAGCTTATGAAAGAAAAGTGTGTTGTAAAAGAAATCTGTTTATTGTATAAACAGATACATCAGGTAAATAGTTTACTGCTCAGGGAAGTTTCAAATGGCTATGTGTTTGCAATCATGATCCGTTAACTTCAAACCACATCATGAAGCTTCTTTATTTTATTGACAATGGAAGAGAAAGAAAATGATTCACAGGTTTGTTAGATAAGAAACTAGAAGATGGCTTTATTAATATTTGCATTAGAGTATGGATTTGAACCGTTATTTGTGACAAGTTGTCTTTCGTAACTTGTGTCTTGAAATACCTTCTGAATACGGTTTAGTCAAAAATTATATAATTGGCATCTTTCAAAGATGAGGTTAAAATAGACAAGTAAAAAGGATAATGAAAGCTGCTTACTTTCAATACTCTAACAAATGCCAAAAACTATCATCAATTCATTAACTTATTAAAATTTATTAAGAGGCAATAATGTGATCTTTACGCTCAAACTAAATAAACGTAAATGATCACTTGTATAAAAAAATGTTTTTCAATTTTTTTATAAATATTGATGGGAATTCAATCAGCTATGCCATTTAAGAATAAAAAGTAATGAGTTTTTTACACCTATATGTATATATATACATATAAAATAACTAATCTGAACCATTATAAGTAGGGTCTTTTAGTGTATGAATCTATTTTCAGACAAGATGGGTAAGCTAGTCAAACAGAGACAAAGATTTTGACTACTTTCTTGATAAAAAGAGAAAAAATAGCAAATTAAAAGGCAATCTTTCATCTTCAATTTTCTTTTAAAATATAGTGAGAAAGCACAACAATTATTCTCATAAGGATATTTTTTTCTGGTGGTGGTCTGGATGCTAAATACAGGATTCCCAGTTATATTCTCAAAACTAATGATGATATCTGTAAGTTTTTACGTTTATGATGGCAAATATCTAAACATTTAAAAGAATCCTTTCACTAGAATGTTTGGCATGTAACGTACCATGAATAACTTGAAAAAGACCACGTTGGTCGAAATGTGTTCCGCACTTGTTATAAGGGTCAAAAGATCTCTAGTGAGATATCTCTCAATTTATTTCCCTTCAACGTACTAGGCGTATCAGTCAGTCAATATGAGATATTTTGGACGTCGAGTCAAAACAAATTGAATGATACTCTAAGATTGAATGATACTAAGACTGCAAAAGGGAAATTATGTAACTAATAACTAATTAACCCATTATTTCTACAAGCTCTTACTTAGCAGATGCTTTGTTTACAGCTGGAATACAACATTTGGTTTCTAAACTGTTTGGGAAAGAAAAGGGGTAAACCTTTAGAAAATAGTTAAATAATTGAGTACAGCATGTGTAGACCCATTGCAATAAGCAACTTAAGCTTCATCTACGTTAAAAAGATAGAAGTAAAGGAATCCCATAGTCTGAAGGTGCATTCAAAAGAAAAATGTGATATTCAGGGGCGCTGGGAGCAGGGAAGCAATAGAGGCAGTTCCTGTCCAATCTATAAATATCTCATCTGAAGTCACATATATTACTGCATTTATTTAATTTCTTATCAAAATATAATGTTTTGAGGCATCTCATAAAATTCTCAAATTGAATGGCAAGATATATTATGGAAAAGACACCAGCCAAAGTTTGTCATCCAGGGTGTCTGTAAGACCACCAATATCGTAATATGAAAATACTCTACTTCAAAAAGCTAACGTGCCTTTAAAAATTGTAGTGCAAACTTGGTATGTATTAATAATGAAATGATACTGACAATTATGATAATAATAATGTTGATGATGGTGATTATGGTGATAATGATGATTCTGATGACAACGATAGAAAATGCTACATGCTACATGATGCTACATTCGTTAGGCACTAAACCATAGTGCCTTTCATAGATTATGCCAATGAAAGACCTGGACATATGTGACACAAGTATGAAAAAGATAGATCAAAAGTAAACAATACACCATGGACAACAAGACTTACATATCGTCTGCCGGAGCAAACATTACTTGGAAGAATACTAACAAGTATTTTTCCAGGAACAGTGCCAAAAGCAAAAAGACGACCAACTAGGATAGACCTGAGATTTTGGACCAGACCGGGCAAGAAAGGAGACTGTATCTTTCATTAATGACATCGCTGTTAAATAGTGGGGCCAAATTGCCTTTCACAGAATTATTTTCATAGGAGACACAAACAGTAGGGACACCAGTTCAGAATAAAGAATACAAAGCACGTAATACACCACTGATACCAACATACACACACCACCTCCCCAAAGCCCTCTCTTGTAGGTAACTTCCTCTTGTTTTGCAAAGAATCAGTTTCCATGCAGTCAAAAGAAGCCAGTCCAGTAGATATTTACTCAAAACTCAAGGGTCACACAAAATGGATAAAGAGACTACATTTCACACTTGCCAAATATCGGGAGGCAATAGTTGAATATTAAGACCAAAAATTAGCAACCTTAAAGGGCTAGGATTTTGTATCCTTATTTTCCTTCCTTCACCTCAAGTCGGGGGACATGAGACAACCTTCTCGCGGTGTTCCCTGTTAAGCTGTCAGTTAAGCTGTCGGCTTCAATCTACAGTTCAAGCCAAGTTAGTGAACTAACTGTGTCATTAGACGATCTACTATTGATATCCAAACGAATCTCCATTGTGAATCTCAGCGTACTACAATTGAATATTGAGGGCCTGACAGCCTTCAAAAATACTGTGATTAAGCAACTGACTCTCACCCATAAATCCCATGTGATACTCCTCCAGAAGACACACTGTGATACCCCGAAACTACTGAAATTACCAGGCTATGTCCTGGCTGACCACATAGCGAGCAAAGTGCAGGGCACCGCATCCTTTGTTAAGCTCACTGTACCATTCCAAAAACTAATGAAGAGTGCACCACAACAAGACATTGAATTGATTGCATTCCGCATAGCTGGTACTACTGTTGTGAATGTATACAAACCTCCCCCATCTGAACTCGGTCCACAGACGATGCCAGACCTTGTTAAGCCCACTCTTTTTGCTGGTGCTTTCAATAGCCTCCACACCGAATGGGGATACAGTAGGAATAGCAAGAATGGAACCACTCTTCTTGAATTGGCAAGTTGTACTAATCATCTCCTGGAATATGACCCGAAACAGCCGAAAACCTTTAGGTCCGGGAGATGGAAAACTGAAACTAACCCTGATCTCTGCTGGTGGAATGGGCCACTTTCTGCACCCAGTGGGACTGTCCTAGGACACCTCCCCAGCTCTCAACACTGACCATCAATCATCAACACCCACATGCCAATTGATGCCCAACTACCTTCTCACCCAGCTCTAAGATGAAACTTCCGCAAGGCAGATTGGCCCAAGTATGCAGAACTAGTTGATGCTGCTGCACCAAACCTACCAACACCAGAGAGTGATAACATCGATGAAACCTATGAAGCCTTTACCAAAACCATCCTGACAGTTGCCCATGAAACTATCCCTAGAAGATAGAGGAAACAATACATCTCATGCTGGGACAGCCACTGTGAAGATCTTCTACTGATGACTCAGCTAGAACTGCACAGACAAATGAACTTAAGAGAACACCTGAATAATTTGAAGCGTGAACGTTGGCTTGAAACGGTGAAGCAGATAGATATGACTCACTCAAGCCGAAAGGCATTGGGTCGTCATAGAGCGCCTTACTGGGGAAGGGAAACCACCTCGAAAGTGTCCTGTGAGGGCTAATACCATCGCAAGTGTCCTCGTAGCAAAAGGAACATTCCCTAGTGCTGATAAAGAGCTTGAAAAGACGGTTAAAGCCACAACCTAAAAATTAATGAACTCACCAACTGCTAATATGAACCTATCCGCTGATTTGACTGATGACGAACTCGAACTAGCTTTCAAGAAGATGAAGCCTAACAAAGCTACCGGTGCAGATAAAATATACCCAGACCACCTTCTCAAGCTGGGTCCAGATGCCATAAGGTGGGCGAAAGAATTTCTGTCCCAATGCGTTTCTTCCTGCAAACTCCCAACCATTTGGAGAAGACCTAACGTCATCGCAATCCGCAAACCTGGAAAAGAAATAAATTATCCTAAAGCATACATTCCCATATCACTATTATCAGTGGTCTAAAAACTTCTTTAACGACTAATTCTAAACCAAACTGCCCCTATCGTAGATAGTCAGCTCCCTCAAGAGCAGCCGGGGTTTCGACCAAACCGCTCGACCCTCGACAGTATGGCCTCCTTGATCACGGACATAGAACATGCATTCGACAAAAAAGAACGAATGGGCCTAGTTCTCGTCGATCTGTCTGCGGCCTGTGACACTCTTTGGCATCCCGGCCTAAAACGGAAGGTCCTCTCCACTATTCCAGACAGAAAACTTGTGACTTTCATCATGGAAACGATAACCAACAGGTCTTTCAGACTTACCAGCCCCAGTGGTGAAACAAGCAGAACAAAGCTCCTGTACAATGGTGTCCCACAGGGCTGGGTGCTAGCCCTCACTTTGTTCAATATTTATATTGCTGACATGCCACCAACAATTGCAGAAAAATACATGTATCAAGATGATCTCACCTTGGCTTACCCTGGCACCGATATGCAGAGAATCCCAAACTCTCTTACAAATGATATGGCATCCATTTCATCGTACTTTCAACAGTGGCGCCTGAAACTAAGTATCCAAAAAACTACCAGCTCACTCTTTCACCCAAACAACAATGATGCTGAAGCCAAGCTCAGGGTAACCGTTGATGGGAAAGACTTACCTTTTGAAAAACATCCAAAGTACCTTGGCATCATTCTTGACAGAAGCTTCACCTTCAAGTGTCATATAGACAAATTTGTTGATAAAGTCTCCTCAAGAGTTGCTGCACTGAAAAGGCTTGCAGGAATATCGTGGGGATCTGCCTTTGCGACCCTCAGATCATCCACACTTGCACTAGTATATGCTCCAGCTGAACACTGCCTACCGGTATGGATGAGGAGTGCACACACCCGAAAGTTAGACAGTGTTATGACGTCTGCCTTAAGACTCATCAGTGGATGTCCCACCTTTATACTGAAAAAATCCATGCACGTCATGGCTGGCATCCCGCCACACCACATCAGACGGGAATCAATCATGCTGGATTTGACGAAAAAGTGTGAGAGCAAAGGCCACCCCAGGCATGAACGTCTCAGCGAATACCCCAACACCAAACGACTCCGTAGTAGAAACCCTCTCCCTCTACAACTCGGAGCTATAAAACACAAAGCAGATGGGCTACCCCCAGCGGTCTGGCAAGCGGTAAGATGGTTGGATTAATGGGAGAATACAACCACTCCACTACGAGACTATGTCCCCGCACCACGTTTCCACCCGGCTGGGCACAAGCTCCCAAAAAAGAGCTGGGTAAACTTCAACAGGCTGAGGTCAGGCTATGGCAACTTTGGTGGCTGGCAGCATAAGATAGGACTGTCCAGCAGCCCCTCGTGCCAATGCGGAGATGGTAACCAAACCGCAAAACACGTAGTCAATGACTGTGCCACCTTCAAACCACCTGATGGCGCCAGAGCGCTGAGAGAGCAGCCACTGGGTGATGAGCTACAGCAATGGCTGCAGATGATGGAATGGTAGAGAAGTCGTACGACAGAAAGAACCTCAAGTCCCTTGTTGATAACAGTGCGCATAGTATGAGCAAATTTTTCCCTGTATAAATATTTTTCTTATTATTTCTCTAATTCTCGGAAGTTTTGTTCAGTTTTTAATATTCCAAAATTTCCTCGTGGGAGGTGACATAATTTCACACCTCAAATTAACTTTAGGAATTTATTCAATTATTAGCTTTACAAAATAAAGACCCATGACTCTCTGAAGACTATATTTCAAAATGTAATGACTGAAGACACTGTTTAGAAACACCGTACTTTAGTTTTCAATAAAATGCTTCAAAACACATTTTTATAGCTAATATAGGAATTGATCTTCTGCTGAAAAGCAGAAACGTCTAAATGAATTGTTTAAATATATTCCCAAGTAACTTCCATTTAAAAAAATGTTCATTGTGTTTGTTAAATGCCCCTTTGTTTATAACTATACAACGACATATTCAGCATTCTTTAATGCCACATTCTCATGGGCCCAGTAATTTTAATGACTTGTTTATAGCATTAACCAACCCAGAGGATACGGTTTGAATGCTGTTAAACTATCTGTTATCCATAAGGAGAACAATTCATTTTGGTAAACTGACTGAGTCAGTGTGGAAGACATTTGGCATATGAAAATTGAGATCTTAACAAGTGAACTGGGATCTTCATTTCATTCAAAAAAACGATTTTTGCATCTGCAAAAGATATGCATGTCAGATCTCGCCTGACAACCCAGCCTCTTTAATGATATTAAATTTTCTCCAAATAAATACCCTCTAAAACTGGGAAATAATCATTATTGAATTAGTATTAAACCTATGTAAATTGAGCCTTTCATAAAAGAAATATTTTTTGAAAAAGAAACACTTAAATGACTTTTAATGCCAGTATGATCTAATACTTATGCAGTCAATCGCCCTTTTTTGTTGAAGCCTGTCAACCAAATATAACTGACGTGAAGATATTCCTGTCAGTTTGACAGAACTTCTGACTCAAGGTAAGTTAATACCTATAAAGCCTGTGGGAACAAAAAAGCATTCCAAAGGAAGAAATCGATTAGCATTTTAATCAGGCTAAAATACTGATAAAGATACTATGAAAAATTCAAAATTTAAAGGTTTACATAAATTCAAACACTTTAAACATATTGTTAATTTATTCCCTTATGAAAAAATGTATATAAAAAGCTATGAAAGAAAAGCTTATTTATGCTAGTCTGAAGACCCCCTCAAAAGTTGGAGGAAAATGTAATTGGGGTGAAATGTTTGAAAGTAATTTAGTAATACAATACTTGATCTATGACAATTAAAACTACTACCTAAAAATATTTAATTTGACCAATTTAAGCTACTTAAAGATATCTAGAGGTAGCAGTACTGCAACTGAGAACTGGTATACTGATGACAATTATGATGATGATGATGATGATGATGATGATGATGATGATGATGATGATGATGATGATGATAGAATGTTACTTTTACTAGAAGCCGTAAGATTCTAGTGATATGTACAATACTGTAGTAGTTTACATTACTTCAAAACTGAAAATGTAGTTCGCTTTTTTTTAACACTCCTAAGACTTGTGGAGCCCCATTTTAACTTCTCCAGTAGTTATTCCTCCCACATATAACTTTTCAGCCTGCCTCACTAGTAAACAAAATTCATGAATTTTTATAGGGAAAGGAAACTGGAAAATAACATGAATGAGATACAATGCAGGATATATCATTACACATTGCTTTGGTTAACTTCTTAATTGCAGATATCCCTTTTATGTCAAAAAAGTCAGTGTTATTAACTGAACAATTCAGTACTGGATGGAGACAGTGACCCGCCCTCTCGTACTCCAGCTACCATAACCGCATTGTTGTACTTTGTCTAGCCTCTTCAAAATTTACCTGAATAAGGTTATTAACTAGTTTCGTGAAAATAGAAACTTAACGTTGGTATTTTGTTTTTTTATTCTTTAGGTCTTGCAATCTTAGTGACCCAAAGAGCTTCAATGTATTTCATGTTGATATTTGTGCGGATTTTAGGCCATAGGTTTTGATACAAGGTTTTATTAGCAAATCATCTAACTGATTTTCCATTCTCACAAAGACGCTGTTTCATGCAGCTCAATTAATGCTGTGGGGGCTTGCTCTGTCTGTCCGTCTCTCCCTTTCTCTGTCTGTCTGTCTGTCTGTCTGTCTCTCTCTCTCTCTCAAACACACACACATATATACAATCACACACTATGGGCATGTAGTTAAATAGTTTAATGTTCTCTATAATAATAGACGAGAGTGATGGCATAAAAGCAACGTCGTCTTGAAACTTTTGACTTAACACAGGTTCCAAAGATTAGAAACAGTAAAGCCGCAGTCAAGTTTGAATGCAATTTACGTCATCCATGTGGAATTGAGACCAAGCTCCTTTGCTTCATTCAAGCGTTTTCCATCCCCACCGGCGTTGCAACTGTCTTCAAACTCAAGTCACATGCTTCTGTGTAAAGGAAATATTCATAAGCCTCTGTTTACGTTGCGGATAATTTTCGTTTCTAATAACCAGCTGCAACATTCGACATCACGATAAAAAAAAGGAAAGTGCTATGTCAATTCATCCCATTTACCTATTGGTAACCTCCTAAAGGTAAAGCTTTCCTTGAAGTTTAGTCTAAAATTTCATAAGATGATATATCACTTGCATGAATAGAAGTGTAGCTCCCTAAACGGAAATACGTCATTATCCAGCTGCAGCTACTGAGCTGTGGTTGGATAATTATGAACTTGGGTCACATGGTACATGGCAAATTCGAGCGCGAAACGTCAGACAGCTCAGTGAAGGTGAACCTTCAAGTGGACCTGTTTGTCAGAATCAATTCTACTTTTTTGGAAACCTAAGGCATATTGAGGTAACATTTTAACATTTTCTTACCATAATCCACATATATTACATTGTGTTTAAAGAGAAAATTTATTCCGCTATCTTAAGTGATAGTCTCCAGTACGTGGTAAGTCAGTTTAATTAAAGGCTCTAAAAAAATGGTCTTGAAGTCTTGCTGACCTCGTGTCCATAAATGGCAGAAGTTCGTTTTNAATAATAGACGAGAGTGATGGCATAAAAGCAACGTCGTCTTGAAACTTTTGACTTAACACAGGTTCCAAAGATTAGAAACAGTAAAGCCGCAGTCAAGTTTGAATGCAATTTACGTCATCCATGTGGAATTGAGACCAAGCTCCTTTGCTTCATTCAAGCGTTTTCCATCCCCACCGGCGTTGCAACTGTCTTCAAACTCAAGTCACATGCTTCTGTGTAAAGGAAATATTCATAAGCCTCTGTTTACGTTGCGGATAATTTTCGTTTCTAATAACCAGCTGCAACATTCGACATCACGATATCACCATTTACCTATTGGTAACCTCCTAAAGGTAAAGCTTTCCTTGAAGTTTAGTCTAAAATTTCACAAGATGATATATCACTTGCATGAATAGAAGTGTAGCTCCCTAAACGGAAATACGTCATTATCCAGCTGCAGCTACTGAGCTGTGGTTGGATAATTATGAACTTGGGTCACATGGTACATGGCAAATTCGAGCGCGAAACGTCAGACAGCTCAGTGAAGGTGAACCTTCAAGTGGACCTGTTTGTCAGAATCAATTCTACTTTTTTGGAAACCTAAGGCATATTGAGGTAACATTTTAACATTTTCTTACCATAATCCACATATATTACATTGTGTTTAAAGAGAAAATTTATTCCGCTATCTTAAGTGATAGTCTCCAGTACGTGGTAAGTCAGTTTAATTAAAGGCTCTAAAAAAATGGTCTTGAAGTCTTGCTGACCTCGTGTCCATAAATGGCAGAAGTTCGTTTTCTTTTTCTACCTTTATTTCTTTCAGTGTTCATTTACAACTATTGACACGTAAAGTGCATACATCTATAGAAAATAATATATTATATAAAACAAACGGAAGTTTTCCATCAAATAGCTTTCATTACCTTCTGTCGAATCATCTCAGCACCAGTTTCAGTGAGCTCCTCTGCAGCAACCAAAAAAATTAATTAGCATGCAACGATGAAAAACTTATCACTTAATGAGCAGATATTTTAATAGTGTATACATGTGTCATGATACGAGTAGCTTGTGCATTAATTTAGTCGTTATGCCTGAAGTGAGGAATTTTATCGCCTGGTAATAACCAATGTTGAAAATGGCTTCAAACTACCTGTCGTCATGAATAGTGAAATCTTTTTAACCAATTATGTTTTTAAAAGTTTAAGATTTAGTTTGTGGTACTCTGAATAATATTTTTTTATTACAAACTGTTAGTTATTTTCGTTTGCTAACAGCTTTTAGCATCGCAAAAGAACCTCTAAAACCTGAATGGAGTTCGATGGAATTTTAGGTGGCCTTGTTGAAATTTTGCTCTAAAATGCCCTTAATAAATATCATTTTACGACCTTTGTATAATTAAGGTTGTCATCGTGTCTATCATAACCGTTGCACTTTGTATTGCCTTTGAGAATGCTTTTTATTTCAGTGAGATGAATACATTATTACCAATGAAACAAATCAAACTTGTAATTTGGTGTCAGAATATTTAAATGTGATTGCATTTGACAAAATAGCCCTCAAGTGACTCATGTCATGTTTATTATTTATATTTATTTTGCAGGCAGTTGAAGTTTAATGTTCATGGTGATAATATCGTTTGGTGCGCATTAAGCCATAATATTTTCAAATTTTTTATAACCATTCATTTTGTAAGGGTTTACCAGATTGTGTTGTTAGGTTGTACATCGAAATTAGCATTCTCTAGCATTCAACTGCTAACAGGACATTTTCCTGTTGTCTCAATTAAGAAAATTAATAAAAACTCTAATAGCGAGCAAAGATATTATGAACATATCTTCAGTTTTCGGTGTTTATTTCTAGCAAAGCTTGAAGCCATCACAGAGACTTGTGCACTTTCAGTGTCAAAAACTATTTACAGTCCCAAATAACAGATATTTTAAAAAAGCTGCTAGTGCAAGTTAAAACCACTAAAATCTGAGTTTTGTTTCTGTAAGGGTCCATTGGAGGGTATCTTTACCCACTGTTTATTAACCAAATTTGATTTTAGAGAAGCTAACGCATAACATAGTCCATTTTCATTCAGTTTTTTGTTGCCTTTCAATTAATGGACCTCCCGAAACTCGACTATTTCATCACATCAGTAGATTGCATCAAATTCAAATTGATAATTCAGAACACATTTCAGCGTCACGGCCATCTGAAAACTACGAGATTAATGAATTCCTTATCAATAAATATCAATAAAGCCCTCTGGTTTCAATGGCAAAATAGCATCCAAACTGAAAGCTCGCTTTTTTATGTCTGAAAAATACCAACAAGATGTTATGACTTTTAATAATAGAAAATCAACACTAAAATCAGTAATATCTACATTAATCTTATATTCTCTTTATTATTCGATGAAAAAGATTAATCAAAGGAAGGATGGCTTTATAGCCTTTCTTGTCTCGCATTAATAACGCGAAAATAATTCTTAAGAAGTATGAAAAATGGAGACTTTTGAGTGACTTTAGAAGTAATATTTTTAATAAAATTGTCAACTATAAAAGGACTGTAAAAAACTGACATATTTAATTTGAATTAATAACCATTAAACCATGATGCATAATTCTTCTTCTGTAGTAATTTTACGGCTTTGGATTAAAGTTACATTCATCACCTTGTACGTCAACACATAACGTTTTGGATAATCTTTTCCACATTTCTCTATCTTGAGCCACTTCACGGAGAGTTTCTAGATCTGCAATGTTCTTGAATCCATTAACATTTCCAGGGAGAGATCTATTATTTTTGGTTTGTGTGGAGATGTCTTCATCGATTTTTACAGGAAGTGTCATCCTTTTCCTGCCGGATAACTGCTTAGCAGCATGTGGAATTTCGAAATAGTAGTTCATGGCCATTTGACATGGAGTTGTGGTTGGTAATCTCAACATGTGTCCGAATGCTCGCCATCTCATTTTCATCATTTCTGTATGCATTGCAGTTTCTCCACTATCGTGATATACTTCTTTGTTTCTTTTAAAACGATCATTCCATATTTCTCTCAATTGTTTTCTGTGTGTTGTATCTAATTTTCTTGTTTCTGCTTTTGTTAGCCCCCATGTAGACATGTTGTATGTGAGAATAGGCTTCACGATTGCTTTGTAGAGTTTTAACTTCTTATTAATATGGACTTTCTTTCTGAGCCAAACGTTGTTTAATGTGTTCATCGCAGCTTTTGACAGTTGAATTCGTCTTTTCAAATCTTCACTATCTCCTAACAGACTTCCCAGTTTCTTTACGTCACGCCATTCTTCTTCATCTTTACATTTACCACGTTTCACTGTTGTATGTTCTGTTTTGTCGTCGTTTACTATCAGACCGTGAACAGCTAGTATATTCTTCGTGTTTTTGTTGATAATTTTATCGATGTTAGGATCTGTGTTGACGAAATCTGTGTCATCAGCATATATCATTTCGTTTGGTAAACTTGATTTTTTGCAGTATGAATATTCTATTCCCTGATTTGATTCATTGATGAGGAATCTTATGTCTCTCAATGCTCTTTCTAGTGCGATAGTAAAGAATGTGCCTGATATCGCATCGCCTTGCGGTGATCCTTTGTTTGTAGTGAAGGTCTCTTCCTGATGATTATCAAATCTCAAAGACACTTCGTTGTTTGCAAGCAGCAATTGACACATCCTCATCTCATCATTATCAAGGAATGTTGCCATCTCTTCCAGTAATTTCTTCCTGTCAATTGTGTCGAAAGCACTGCTCATGTCAATCCCTGTAATTTTAACTTGAAGGTCTCGATATATCTGCGTCTTGGCTGTGATGAAGCGGTGAGCCCATACTATGTCTGTGGTAGATCTTTTTCGTCTATATGCAGCTTGACTTTGTGATAAGTATGTTTCAACTTTTGGTGTAATTCTGTTTAACGTGATGGTTGATAAAACTTTTCTTGATGAATTTAGGAGATTGATGGGTCGTAGATTTTTCACTGGGCCATTTGGTTTCTTGGGTTTTGGTGTTGGTAACAATACAGATTTATTGGTTTCAAAATGATCAACATGTGTTTCGAAAATGTTATTTATGATTTTAGCAATATTTTCATGAAGAATTTCTGGACCATATTTCAAAAGTTCAACTTTTATCCCATCTTCACCTGTTGCCTTATTGTTGCTCATTTTTCGTGTTGCTGCGATAACTTCTTCTTTCGTGATTTTATTAACGAGTGGCCTAGGTTCGCCTATAAATGGTTCAGTATCCTCTGCCTGAGGATTGTTGAAATGTTTTTGGAAATGATCTTTTACTATTTCGTATTTCTTGTTTTTATTGAACACTGAGCACCCTTCTTTATCAAATACTATGCTTTTCTTCTTGTTCTTCGTACTTCTGATATGTTTCACTGCTTTGAAGAATCGTTGGTCATTATTCGCGTTGTTAATTTCGTTACATACTTTATCGATTTCTTCTTCATTCAGTTGTTTTTGACGTGATTTTATTGATTTCAGTATTCTATTTCTTTCTTGTCTGAGTTCAGTAATTCGTTCAGGATTGTCTGTGTTACTGATCTTTATTCTGATTTCTTTTTGTTTAGATGACATTTCAGCAATCACAGGATCTTGTTTCGTTCTCCCAATTGGTTTTGGTTCTAACCCTACTACTTCTATCGCTGCATTTGTGATAATGTCTTTAACGTCTTTCCAGACTCTTGCTTCTGCTTCAGTTTCAAGTTTTTCACCCACCACTTTTTGGTATTCTTCTCTTCGTTCAAGATTATTCACCAGTTCCAACGTGTTTATTTGCCTTTTTCTTTTTGATGTATTCTTGATGTTTTTGAATACGATGTACCAGTTAATCACAAATTTTGCAATCACAATGCGATGATCCGACGATGTTAATGTACCCAGGAATGACCTCGCGTTTTGTACCGTGTGTTTAAGTCTATTCTGGACTAGTATAAAATCAATTACGTTTCGAACTTTCATCACTTTTCCTGTTAATGTGTTTGTTCTCGTCTGCTCCCAAGTTGTAAGATGACATTGCTTGTGTTGGAAGCACGTGTTTGCCATTAGAAGATCGTTATTTTCGCAAAGTTCTGTCAGTAATTCTCCATTTCGATTTCGTTGACCTTTCGAGTACCTACCAATACAATTTTCATCGTGTTTCCTTTTTCCTACGCTTGCATTAAAGTCTCCTGCTATGATTACGTTAGCACTAATCTTATTCATTTGTTTGTATGTTTCGTCTAACTTGTCATAGAGAGCATCACTTTGTTCAGGATGATCTTGTGTGATTTGTGAATGTGGTGCATAGACATTGATGATTGTGATAGATTTCTTGACATTTGGCAGTTGTATTTTCGTTTTCTTTTTATTTTGCGTTGTTTTGTATTTCCTTTTGTCACGTTTTATTTCTGGAGTTAGCTGGATGACTGCTATTCGTTCGTTCACTTTCCAGACTCGATAGACGTGATCAACCCACGTTTTGCTTATACAGAAACCAAGACCATACGAAGGTTCGATTGTTGGAAATACATACAGTCTATTCCCATTAACTTCTTCATCGATTCCATCCTTTATTTTGCATTCCTGCAAACACGCCACATCAACTTTGTATCTTTCTATGTCTATTCCAAGATCTTCTCTCTTTGTCTTATCGTTCATACCTCGTACGTTGAAAGTCGCCACGGAGAAACATGTCATAACGGTGTAACGAATTGATGTATAGTTTACGTTTGTTGTGTTGACGAAGACTTGCAGTGTTGTTTTGATGGCAAATATATTTGGAGCCTTGTCAGAGGTCTCCGCCCGCCATCTTGCTCACTTACAAATTGCCTAACCATTAAACCATGATGCATAATCCATAAACTATTTCCAATAACTCTTCTAGATCACATCACTTGATCGAATTCAAGTAAGACATCCATTTAAAAGTGATATAATCACAACTAAAATATTGTAATTACCAACAGTAGATATATAATGCAAATTAAAAATAAGAAAACTAAGTGTGAAGATCAGTTGATCTGACCTTGGAAGGAAGTCACTCTGTGAAAGGCTCAGCCCTGTACGCATACTTGCGATGTGATGGGGATGGTGAGGGTCCCAATAGTGGGGATTTAGGAAAGAAGGGCGCGCTTAATTGAAAGATATGGTCCCAAATAAATGATCTGGTGAAGGACAAGCCCCAATAGCTCAGGTGATAGAGTGTGTGGTTATGGTAGCCGTTGACACTAGTTCATATCCAGTTTGATGTAAATATATTTTTCACCTTTCCATAATTCCAAATCTTCCATATTTATTATAAGTATCAAATTTCAGAGTATGACTTGAAAACAAATAATAACAATTTCCGCTAAAAGCTTTTTTCGCAAAAATAATGTACTGGGCTGAAAGGCAGAAATCCTTAAACTAAGAAACAAATTTAAAATATCATTAAAAAATAATTATAACATCTGAAGTACTTGAGGCTAGCATTCATTAAGATTCCTTTATTTGTGAAAAGAGCAAGATATCGTAGGAGGTTTTACTGATAACCAATGTCACTGAGTCAACTATTATTTGGCAAACAATTGCTACATCAACCTTTGCATATCATCCTTGAAAATACCAAAAGTATCAATCCATTTTGAAGAGTTGGAACCCACATTTTTAGCTTCATTCAATAAATTCGAATTTTACGAATGCACGTCATTCTATTATTTGAATTTTTAAATAATACCTGGTCAAACTTTTTTATGAATGAAGGAAAAGAGCGAAAAACTTGCAAAGAAAATTCAGCACCAAGGCACTTTGACAAATCTTCAATATTTCTGTTCGCTTTTAGAAGAAATCTCTCTTTCCCCTTTCCCACTCCCCTCCCCCCTCTCTCTCATATATATANTTTAAATAAAATCTGATCAAACTTTTTTATGAATGAAGAAAAAGAGCGAAAAACTTGCACAAAAAATACAGCACCAAGGCACATTGACAAATATTCAATATTTCTGTTCGCTTTTAGAAAAAATCTCTCTCTCCCCTTTCCCACCCCCCTCCCCCCTCTCTCTCATATATATATATATATATATATATATATATATATATATATATATATATATATATATATATATATAATGCTTTACTTTGGAATCGGCCA
Organism: Morbakka virulenta; assembly: GCA_003991215.1. Lineage (NCBI taxonomy): Eukaryota > Metazoa > Cnidaria > Cubozoa > Carybdeida > Carukiidae > Morbakka > Morbakka virulenta. The sequence goes on from RDPX01000190.1 coordinate 90,310, forward strand.
AAAACTTATCGCCAGAGCGCTTGGAATGTCAGTTCAAGCGAACAATCGACTCTGCTTGAGAAAGGTTGCCGTGACTTTTTTCACAAATTCTGCCCTAAACAACTCTCCATCCTGCTTCAGAAATGCAATAACTGAATGTCAAATTAAAATTATTATAATTGATAACACAAGAAAACGATGAAAAATGTTTAGCAGGCAACGCGGGAACAAAAATTAATATTAAGCGACATGCCTAGTTTTCTCAAACTTTTACACAGAAAATTTTATTAAGCGATTTGATTAATGAGAGATGTCATAAAGTACTTATTTAACAGAGGCACATCACAAGTTGATTTAAGAAGAACTCAAAATGGAAAATTACTTAATATCGATAGCTCAGTTGCAAATCGCAGATAAACAAAAATTTATTTTGTTAGGAGTTTGGAGAGTTTATGGTGGGCCAGATCCCATCATCGGTGTGGGAAGTAAAATAGTACAATAGAACATATATCAGTTGTTGTCCAAATGATCTCTCTTTTGATCCTGATTTTTGGTGACATGTCAAGGGGTTGCAAAATATACATCAGTTCACCAGAAACCACTTGTTTCTGCTGTATTTTCTGCAAGAGGAGACCAAAGAAAACATGGGAGGAAGTAATCGAATCGGATGTGAAGCAAAAAGGTGTTACCAAAGATCTAGTAAAGGACAGACTGGCCTGGAAGTCCATTTTATTGAACCGTCCAACACATGCCAGCATGTAAAACATAAGTAACTCCGACTATGATGATGATGATGAAATTTTCCACTTTGGAGTGTCAAAATGAAATCCAAACTGATCCCATGCAAGTGTGTATGGTTTCCTGACAAGTGTGACTAGAATACCAGGTGCTGCATGCAAGGCCATATAGTACACCTGTAAAATAAGTCTTTTCATGGCCTAAAGATCTCCCAAGTTTTCCTTTCAGCTTTTTTAGTGTCCTGTTTCGAGGCAGGAAGAAGTACAAAGATGTTTCGTTCATTTTCCCAACTTGATTAGGTTCAAAAGTCATGCCGACATTTTCATCCAAAACTAATGACGTGAAATATGTCGTTAACTTTTTACAAATCTTAGTGTAATTCCATCCTTAAATACAGTATTATCTTTTGATACCAATACAATATTTTTGGCGCTATAAACGCATAAATATGATATATTTATTTATTTATTTACGTGTATTTCTTGTGTGACCGTACACGTGCATGTAAACTAAATTGCGCTTGTACATAGCATTATTCCATTTTCTATACACTTTTTCTACTTTTTTTTCAGTGGAAATAAAATTCTTCGGAAAAGAATCTATTGTCAAAAATGGCTGGTAAGACCACCAACAAGTTTCTTTACCAGTTGCATTTCTATTGTTTAGTCCAGGCTAGTTTAGTGTCATTTTGGAATTCATAAGTTGGGTGTTAAACTTAAATACGTGCACCTGTCGTTTGTCATAGAAAGAAAAACAGTCAAAGCAAAATGAGAATGTAGCAGAAGCAAGCTGCCTGCAGCCTTGAGGATCACCATTAACTTTCTTTAATTCAAGCTTTTTCTAATTCGAACAAAGTTCTCTGGTCCTTGAAATACCTCGTACCAAATCTTTATCAAAACTTTTGTAATTCAAGCTTTCTACATTTTGACTTCGTTCTCGATCCCTTAAAGAAAAGAACTTTTCTAACTCAATATTTTTGCAAATGTTGAAAATAAACTATTAAAAGAAATTCTTTACTTGGGTTCTTCCAAAAATTGCTTCATTTTGGGATTTTTGTGTTGTTTAGGTCAATAAAGTGAACTAAAATGACTGATGTGACTGATCAGCCAACTTCCTCAAACTTTTAATTGCGGGTGGTGTTCCTGGTTTATAGATTGTTTATAAATACAACGTAATGTAAGAAGCATTGAAAAATTGCCACTTTCACTGTTCATTGATTGTCAAAATAGAAAAAAATAAGAAGAGCTAGCGGAAGACATGAAAAAAAATATATATATTTGCAGTGTATAAGAAACCAAAATATAGAAGCGATGTGATTTGAGTTTTAGTAACTCTGGACTTATTTCTCTACCTTTGAAAATAAACACTACGGAAATGGATTTACGATCTCAAGTAAATGGAACGAAAACGTACCGAAATATTGGTGTGTATAAGATAGAGTTTCTATTATTGAGTTGAATGGAGGTAAAGATAGAAAAATTGTAATTATTAATGTATATCCACCTCATACAGAACGGATTAGGAAAGATACACAAGAATTAGAAATATTTTTCGAGAATCTTAAGGAAACAATAATTCTATGAAAAATCGAACACGTCGTCCGGACAATTCGTGACAGGATAGATTAAGTAGATTAAGTCATGGTACCTAATAAATACAAGCACACACTCCAAAATGCTTATCTTTCAGTGGTACTGGAATTAACAATGATCATGGAATTGTGATTTACTTAAGAGGTATCATCCCTTACAAACTTCACAAAGTTTTTTGAAAAGGAGAAGTATACTCTTTACAATTCTCAGAAGATTATAGAAAGGGATATACAAGAAAACTACTCAAACAGATTGATAACTCGTATAACTTAAATAGTAAATTTTGGTCGAATTTAAAAGAAGGCTTTTTGCAGACTGCAGAAGATATTCTGGGTAATTTAAAACACCAGAACGAAATTCGTTACTCTATTTCAGAATTAGACTGCCCGTCTAGACAGAAACATGGCTTAAGATGACAGCTAGGAGATAGTTCAGGTATCACAAAGATGTTAAATTGAAACGGAAGAGAAAAGAGAATGAATGAAAAAATTGACAACTTTGTGCTAGAAATTGGAAAAACAAAAACTGATTCCCGTATGTTCGAGGGATCAAAAGTCCTGAAACATGACAAAAAACAAATAATCACTCTTTATTTCATGAGGATAGCAAAAGTAGTTTTAGAATAAGGAAAACATAAAATAGTACTTAATTGTTTTTTTCTAAATCTTAAAATAACCCTGTCTAAAGTGTAGAAGGTAACATAAAGAGACAAAGAATCATTGGACCCATTCTACAGGAAATAGTTACGCCGTACATAGAATTTCACATTGAAAGACAAAAAAAACCTTGATCATTTGTGCAAAATTAGTAAAGAAGAACCAATAAGTGACCAGATCAGAAAAACTAGGTGGAAATTGTCCCGACATGTGTTATGCTTCAATGAGAGAAGTCCTGGACAATAAAGTATGATATACGATGTGAAAAATACAAGTATGTTGAAAAGATATGGTTGTAGACCGAAGGAGACTATTGTGATAACACCAGACATGAGCTTTAATAAAATAAATGAAAAAACCCCCAAAGTATATTATCCTTGAACGGACTTTTAACTGACAATTAAAATCGTTAGAAAGGGATCTGGGTAGAGCAAAGTGTTTGTTTTGTTAAATTACATAGGAATATAGTCTAGAGAATGAATGCGAGGTGATATTCGTATGGGATTCATTAGAGACTAAGCTACAAATCCCTAATAATAAATAACATAAGACATATATTTTTCCAATGGTGAGAGCTGCGGCTGAACAACAAGAAAACTGAAACAAACCTTTGAAACCAGTGACTGCAAGGAATGTTTTTTATCAAAATATGGCGTTAAGTTACATTTCGCCTATTCAATGGCTTTATTCCAACATTTTAGCTAGTAGGATAGCTGGATATTTTCAATGTTGAAACACCTTAATTTTTGGTTAGGCCTCTTACAATGATGAAACATTATTTAAGTTAGCTACAAACAGTTGGTTTTTTTTAGGTCTAATAAACTATAAACTATGATTACAACACGTATGCGAAACACGAGTTCCACTGCAAACTATTGTTAGCATTGTTCCAACCATAAGTTTGGACCCATTTTGTTTTCTCTCAGACCAGTTATTTTTTAACCAGTCAACTGGACTAAGGCTTGGTCTACAGTAGCTAAACTTAAGAGTTATTTTTCGAACAACATAGGTCGGTCTTCCTAACCTCAGGGCTTCCCCTTCCAAGCATTACTTTCCAGAAAACCTTATTAAAAAGCTAATTATCTTAAAACAAATTTGAATCAATTGTTTTGGTATCTTTAAAAAATTCTCAAAGATATATTTGACCATTATTATCGAACATTACAAACAAGTTTAAGCTTGGTTATCTTTTGAATTAAGAATTTATCTTCAATGAGGATGACCCGTGAGTTTAAAATTTCCAACTCATTTGAACTCAATTCTGAACTTGATGGACTCAGAATAACCCCAAAATGTAAGAGCTTTATCATTTAAACTCACTTAAAATCACAAAAGATGTTGAACTTGCATATCAATTTTTTAAATATGAAACTTCTTAAGTGCCGAAGAAGTTCAATAATCGGTTGCATTAAATTTCGTAAACCGAGTCGTAGACAAGGGCAGTTTTCTTATGTCGTCGATGCAGTTTGCCTTTTTGTAAACGACCTTTGCCGTCCCAAACAGTCGATGCCATCTGTGGCGGATTGGTGTTGAGGGCAGAATAGATTATCCTCGTTTCAATGTTGATGATAGAAATAATGTTTTTACATATCTTTTAACCCATGAACGGACTTTTAACTAACATAAGGCACTAGGCTGAAAACATCCAGTTTATTTGGTTATCTTCGTTCAATTCGTTCAACTTTGTGTCATCCTTATTTGCTCAATCAACGGGGGGCGTTAGTTCAAATGATTATGTTATTGTCGTTATTTCTTGTAGAGAGCACTATCAAAAGTTGTGTATTCTTGTGTTCTTTCAATCCAGCTCATGGTGTTTGTGTGAAATTAGATTAAGACTAACGAGTAATGATTTAAATGTTGATAAAGTGAAATTCTTGTTTTTGTGTTATTTATGTTGTCGACCTGATGTACGCATTCTAACAGAATAGCCTCGTGTACTTCGGTTTGAAATGGCACTGATTAAGTTATATAAACCTGTTATGATTAATTTCAAAGGTAAAGATGATGATGCAGGGTTAATAAAACCAATGAATCAAATATCAGTTCTCTACGACCTTGTATCTCTAGTCATCCTAACAAAGAATTTCGGCATTGGCTTTCATGTAGAAGGGTATCATGCCCGCGTGAAAGTGCACAGAAAACTCAATTTAAATGAATTTTTAACTGTTATCTACTATCATTTTCAAAGGTTTTCAAAATTTCTTTCAACCTCATATGTTTTAAATTCTTAAGATACAAAAGGAAAAATAATTATTTTTCACTGAAGGTAACATTTCCTGTAGTAATAATAAAGAAACTAATTAAAAAATAAAGGTTTATTTTACCTTCATACCTTCACCAAGGCTCAGTACACATAGAAGTGCTTAAATTAATTTTGGCCATTCCTCTCATTGAACTCTTAAATACCAATTTTACATGAAGGATTAGCTCTTCTAGCTCACAGTGCTCTGCCGATACAAAATCTACCATCTGTTTTAAGCGCTGTCCCCATGTGAAGTGTCTTTAAACTAAAATAATCCGTGTTTTTTGCCTATGCGGCTTGCCTCAGGACGGTGAATTGATTCCTTTGTTTTGGTCCACAAGAAAGGTGGTACAGGTATCCTAACCATGAAAGACTGATTTCTCTCAAAGTGTTTACATGGTTCCCTTTGATTTACCTATTGAAAAGAGTTACATTAGACATAACATCTAAAATAGCTTTATTTTTGCCTTTAAAATGTTCAAATTTAGATGCAACACCCCACAATCAGTAAACTCAAGATTTTGTGCGGAATAATAGGTTTCTGAGTTACAAAGCAAGGTAAAATAAAGTTGATTATTTTTTATCTCATATGCACTGCTACCAAGTGAGTGTTTATCCGCTCTTCGTTGTACCTATCGATAAAAACTCATTTGACTTGTGTTTTCTTAGTTTGGTTTCTTGGTCCAGTCCAGTCCAGAGCCAGTGAAAAATCCTTTGAAAATGAACATAACCTTAATTGCGATAATCAATATTCTGTGTTCAGGGTTGCCTAAATTGTAAGAGATAATAGCCTGCATTCTGCCTACTCCACCCAAACCCATTCTAAAAATTTGACAGATAAACTCAAGATATCAATGAGAGCAAAGTTTATTTGAGGTCATAAAAATACATATAATATATGGCAATTAAATTTGTTTTTATCATAAAATATAATAGGCATTACAAAACAAATGCAACGAAGGCAATTACAACTTTTTATCTATTTATTTTTAGCTAAGGAAACATCTCCCAGTTCTCTTGCTTACGAAATTGTTTTAAAACCAGCATCGGACAGTGCCCGTCGACCAAGTCTCACACCTACCCGACCTTCCCCTGGAAAACTGAAAAGAGAAGACCTAGAAGAAAAACTCAAGAGAGCAGAAGTGATAAGGAAAGTAAGTTGTCTTAAAACTTATATTCCCTTTTTTACAGCACTTTGAAAATGTCATGTCCAATTTAGTTGAACTCTTCTACTTCTACTAGCCTTCACCTCATCCATGATATAAACCCTGAATTGAGTCAGAGAAAACCTCTAGCTTGGTCCCTAATAAGTAAGTGTCCCTATGATTGAAGGAAATACACTAGGCTGTTAAGAAAAAAAGTTAATCTTTGCCAATACACAGTACTTGAACATTTTACTTGTCATAATGACTGCTCTGATACACAAGTACTCCAAGAGTCAATTTTTAAGTTCAGAATTTCTGGGTATTGTAGCGTCATCCTTGGCACGTTGGCACAATAATCTTAAAAACTCTACTTTTCACAGACGGGAAAAGAAGTAAAGAGAGGAATTTTGAAGTCTGGGAGTTCTGCGAGAAAACTATTAGCGGAGAACCTACTACATATCTTTGATAAATCAACAATAAAAATATGCAAAGTCCTACAAATGAAACCAGCTCAGCCAATACTACAGAACCAAGATGATATACCTTTACGATGAACAAGTGCTAGATAAAGGAAAGCAGTTTACATGCCCCTCTGCCAACAAGAGAGACAGAGAGACAGGAAGAGGGAAAAAGAAAGACAAGGGAAGGAGAGAGAGTAGACAAAGATAAAGAGGGACTGAAGAAGGGGAGATGAAAGGATAGTAATTGTTAAGAAAGAAACAGACAAAGGAAATGAATGACACAAGAAAAAGGCTAAAATATTAATTTTTCTCCTTACCTAGTTTGGTTCTGAAAATAGGGCGTTTGGGGGGCTAGAATGCTGTTTTTTGTCCTATCGAAGCTTCCTTTTGCTTGGTGATCACTTAAGACTAACTTTAAAGAGGTTTGTTTTCTTTTAGCCGACCAACGTAAAACGCTTTTCCATGTGTTTTTCAAAAGAAAAAGACAGCACCAAACCCTTGGAAATGTCAAAACATTGCAGAATTCAAGCAAGGTTTTGCGGTTGATAACCTAAAACTTGTGCAACCTCGTTCTGAACTCCATCAAATTAACTGCCAATAGTTATTTTCTTCCTCGTTTTTATCAAGATTGTTCCTAGGCGATAAGATCCGATTCAAGCAAGTAGTCCATTTTCGGAATCCTGCTTGTTTTGATCTTAATTTTCTATAAATAGCTGCATCCATGGTGCTTACTAGCACTCAGTAGAGAGGTAAAGACATAACAGTAATTTCAAACCAAATGTCAGAGTTTTCCAGAGATTTCCTTTCCCTACCAATTAGATGATTACGTCTTGGAAAGAGCCATCGGGAACTTGGCTATTTGTTTGGATGCTTATGAAGAATTTCGTAAGGCCATGTCCTGAAGAAAATGTCAGTTAGAGATGTCTCGAGTTATAGGTTCTAGTCGGTTTTTATTTCTTTGTCTGTTTAAAATATTTTTTCATTATCAAGAGTAGCCTCAACTGTTTGAAGTTCTGTTAGATTTATCAGCTCTGAGAGATTATTGATTTTCTGGAAGTGCTCTCTCCAGCTTACTCTTGGATCCTTTTCGGAGGTTAGAGAATTCCCGTATTTGCCTGTAATAGGTACGAAGTGTATGATCTTGTCCCCGTTTATGTTTAAGTAACTTAAACTAGACTTATTTTTCCTTTCCATAAGGAGTCCCATTGATGAACGATGTTTTGTCTCTTGTGGCATTTCTGCTCCCTTTCTTTTGCTATATAATTTTATCGACGCTGTTTTATTGCACATTTGGCATTGAATAGTCTTATAGTTGAATTGGATACCATATCGGCCCTTAATCTGCCCACCCTAATTCCGCCAGACTAGAAAATCGGCTTAACGCCACTTAGGGCCGTATTTTACGCCTCCCAGTGATAAGGAAAACGAAAAATTAGGAGACTACATTTTTTTTGTCTTTCTGTCTATTGTTCTATTCCTTAATTGTTATCCATCCTGTTCAATCAATTACAATTATAGTACTTTCTTCCTTGCTTTCTCCTTCACCGTCTGATTCTACCCGAACCGGGCACGGGAGTTCTTCATTCCGTTCTTCTCCTTCCTCTCGTTCCTTAGCTTTTCCTTCTTCTACTTCTTCTTCATTAAAGAAAGTTTCCTTCGTTTTTTCAATTTGAGTTCGCATTAGCATTTATATTTTTGAAAAGATGGCTTTGTTTTCATGCGCGAAGTGCATCATGATAGGTACCTCTAACCCCCCTTCGGGAATAGGCGAAATCATTGGCGTGGTATTCGAAATTGTTCCTGTCACCGAACCTCCTTGTATAAAATAAAAAATGAACCTCGACAATTCTCTAGGAACATGCCCAACTGTCACAGGTGTAATTCGGTCGACTCTCTTTATGGTAATTTGACAACAATAAAGGTCGATGTCAATAGAAATATCGTTAACTTCTTTCAACACAACAGCAGCCTTGTGTAATCTTATGTTTATCCAGGTACTGTTTCGGTAAACATGGTAACCTCGACTTCCAATCTCTTCAGAGAACAAATACATTGTACCAAAGAGTCGAAATAACAAGACACACTGTTGTGTCGTAATCTGTTTTTTAAAGATTCGAATTATATTTTAACTCTATTGTTAAAAGGTAATGATTCGAAATGTAATTTATTACTTGAGTGCTCTCCTCCGTTGCTCATATAAAGAGATTCCAACATCATTAGACTGTAAAAGATCTAAGAAGGAGATTTTTTAGCAATATTGCGAAATCTTGGAAATCTTGCTGGTGATTTTGTTGAATTGTCCAGTTCTTTTTAATGTGGTTTCCTTCGTAACATACAGAGGACAGCTAGATGGATATAACAAAATATTTTAAGAAATCTAATAATAAGCTAGATGACCGTGTACTTATCTCTCATGTACCGTACCAATCAACATCCTCAGTGCTTTCAGCTGCAAGAGAGCTTAACAGTTTGCAAGAAGAAGAAGATCTTAAAAAGACAAGACAATTCCTACCCTGAACACTTTAGAAAGGGCGTGGCTTACTACGCATGGAAAAATGGAAATCCAGAAGCTATGAGATGGGCTGCAAAGAAGTATCCGGATTACACATATAAAAGAGAGACTGTTAGGGATTGGAAGCTGAAATATCAGAAAACTTTTGAAAATAATGATGTAGAAAATGTTTTCACTTTGAGTCGTCTAGGAAGACCGTCCAAAATAAGTGATGATTTAACAGCTGAAATAAAATCTATCTTACATAATTTAAGGGCAAGTGGCGGAGCAGTCACACGCAAAACTATAATAGTGATTGAAAATGGAGTACTGAATGCAAGATGCCCCGAAATTTTACAAGAGAATTGTGGAAGCATGTCACTTACTACTAAATGGGCAAGAAGAGTTCTTAAATTCCTTGTTTGGACCAAAAGGCGTTACACGACAGCTAAACGAGAAATGAACCCTGCCCTGCATGAAGAATTAACATTTTCTTGGGAATAAAATTGCAAGTGCAGTCTTTGAGCACAAGATTCAGAAAGAATTGATCTTAAACTTTGACTAAATTGCTCTTGGATTTACAGCACTAAACAAATCTATATTTACTGCCAAAGGAGCCCACTCAGTACCTATTGCAAACCCTGATGATAAACGGCAAATCACAGCTACTTTTTGCGTCAACATGGTTGGTGATTTTTTACCAGTACAATTGATTTATGGGAGTGCTACTGAAGGATGCCACCCAAAGGTCAATTTTCCACAGTCATTTCATCTAACCCATGCTCCAGATCATTGGTCGAATGAAGGAATCGTATTGGAGTACATCAAGAAGATCATATTCTCCTACACCAAGAGCAAACGTAAGGAACTAAATCTGCCTGAGAATGCAAAAACTATGCTGATATTTGACATTTTTAAAGGACAGACAACTGGTGCTGTCAATGATTTGTTAAAGTTGAATAACTTTATCGTAATACATGTGCCGAACAACCACACAAACCTATTCTAGTCTTTGGACATTTCGGTGAACAAGAGTGCAAAATTCTTCATTGCTGACAAATACCAAGATTGGTATGCAGAGAAAGTTCTTCAACAGCTGAACAGAGCAGTTGCCGCTCATGATGTTAAAGTGGACCTGAAGATGAATGCCATGAAACCTTTGCATGCCAAATGGATTATTCAGATGTACTAACACTTAAAACAATCCAAAAATATCGTTATCTCGGGCTTTAGAAAGGCCCGTATAATTGTATTTCCTCGTACAAGCAGTTTGTTGGTTCTTTTTCGTCATCATTTTCAAGAGGATCGCTAAAGTACGTTTGCAGTGTTTCTGATTAAAAATGAATTCCAAGGAGCTGGCAATTAACAGATTTCCATTCTATGAGATTTCTAATATTTATATTCTGTATGACATTAGCAATGCGGCATATACTGTAGCCCTTTTGGCCTGAGAAACGAGTAGTCACTCCTTTGTTAACAAGTAATTTGTCAGATCCAGTCCAGCAACATTTGCTAACACCTAGAATGTTAAACTTATCAACAGTTCCTTTAAAACTTCGGCAGATTTTTACGGTTAGCTTTTATTTTTTTAGTAATAAGGTCATTTACTTAATACAAATCTATGTTGGGTCCAGAGACGATGCAGCCTTCCACATGGTTTCTGTAACTAGATAGCTTTGCAGGATCCGGTTTTTATTCCAATTTTTTTCTTGAAAGAGCACCGCATTTTGGACCGTTATGAAGCAAAATTGTAAGAGAAGATAGTGATCCCCCAAATAAGTAGCCATCGATCTCAGAATACGTTCTTTTAAATACCCTGTAACTGTCTTGGGTCAGTCTTTGAAAGGGTGCTTGCTTATGTAAGAAAATATCTAGCCAATACATATATAGGATATTTTTATATATATGTATCCTCGCCTCCGCTCTTTTCCAATATATTGTACTGTATCCTGGGTTCATCTTTTCTCAGATTTTTGTCAGGAAGACCCTCGCGGTACCAGTCACTTACAGGCCCGAACAATAGTGTTTTATAGATCAAACATGAAAGTGAATATCTCCCAGACTTTTAAAGCAAAGAAATAACAGTAAACTAAAACTAGTATATACATATATATATATATATACTAGTATATACATATATATAATATATTTATGTGTGTGTATGTCTGTGTCTCTCTGTGTGTGTGAAACGTGAAACCTTTAAAAATATACACCAAAAAAACTGCCATAAAATTGCATCTAAGATTGAGAATGTGCCACAATATAATTTCCGTCAACATTTTCTCCGCCAAAACCATCAAGGCCTAGAACAGAGTTGGGTCATTGTACTAATAAATAAGTCAGACGCACCCTCACCTTTGGAGAAAGGCCTAGAACAGAGTTGGGTCATTGTACTAATAAATAAGTCAGACGCACCCTCACCTTTGGAGAGAGAAAGTTTTTTTGATAAGAACCCTCAATGCTCACTTCCTGATTGACTTGACAGTGTGGAGAAGGTCACTTGTTGTTTTTTTAGATTATTATCTGCAACTGACGGTTGTTCTTACATTTTCAATTACTCGGGATATCTGAAAAAAGTAAAAGGAACACATAGTACGGGTTTTAGTAAAACAAGTCACAATACTGTAATTTTCTATTTTTATATCATTGATTCATTTAAGTATAGTTAACTAAGGAAATTTTAACTACAACAATTATATTTTTCAAAAACCATATAAATTTATTATTACACATATAGTTTGACAGCACAACAATTTTTTTTTGTTTCCACAAGCCGCAAAACTCAGCAGCAATGGTAACGAGTTTTAAATCTGCAAAGGAGGTCATAAACTGTAACAGTTAAACTGAATTACTTACGAGTCGAATATAGATTGGTTAAGAAAATTTGCAGTAAGGGTTTAGGGAAGTAAAGTAACTTTAAAATTTAAATAACTAATTTAGCCAACATGCTCACAGTTTTCTGCACTCTTAAGATTACACTGTTCTCATCCATTAAAAATAATCTATTCTTCTCTTAAACGCTCGTCATTTCTTGGCATTAGTGTCAACGTTTTGCTCTACAAGTAAATCAACGATAAGATTTTAGGAAAAATAAAAAGGACAGTTGTAATTCCAATATGGAATTAAAACCAAAGCAGAGTAGCGACCTTATTAGCAAATAGTATAATGTATGAAACTCACACAGATATTGCCGTAATGTTGCCGTAATTAGTTATAAAAGATAAGACTAAATTGACAAACCAAGGTTACTACGAGTCAATGTCAACAAAATTAACAATGATACAATAAGAAGCAATAATACATCAAAAACTGGTGTAACATAAGCTAGGTTATTGGAGCAAGTAGCAGATGGGGGAAAAACTCATAAGAAATTCAGGCTTTACGTAACTTGCAAAAAGTTTCGATGTCCTCTCGTATATTCCATCCAACTACCATATTGCTCTGTTCGGTCTCTCTTGGGAGATCAAGAAAGCTTCTTTTAACACACACACACACACACACACACACACTTGGCTCCTGTACAGTTGTGTACTACGTTTCGTTACTGTCCTCTTCAGGGTGTGAATGCACTGAATAGATAGTTCGAAAGGGTTTTTAGATTAATTATTTACACATTATTTCTCTCTCTCTCTCTCTCTCTTAGAGTCATGAAAATGAAGTTTGTAACAAGTTTCAAGAAAAGAAAGTGAAAATCGAACAAATTAAGAAAGTCGTTGAACAAAACCAGGCACAAATAGTAGAAACGATGGAAAGAAAAATCACCAGCTCTGAAGAAAATCGTGAAGCTCAGCGTGAGGCAATGATGGCACGTTTGATTGCTCATGATCGAAAGGTAGAAGAGGCACGCCAACAGAAGGAGAAAGCGGTTTTGGAGAAAATTATTGTCCAAGAGGAAAAATTACAGAAGAAGTTAGAATCAGCAGAGCAAAATAGGGAGAGTAAGATCAAGGAAAAATTGGAAAAGCTGCAAGCTCACGATGCCAAGGTACAAGAAGTTCAACAAAGGAAAAGAGAAAGTGGTAGTATGCTTGGTTAAGAGACAGCTGAATTGTCTTAAACGTTCGTTATGTTGAGAGTAAACAAAAGTAAGAAATGTGGAAAAACCATTTATCGAGAAAAATGGAAAGTATTTTGAAGTTGCTTGTACACTATTTCAAATAGTTATACATCGGTTAACCGTAACTTGGTAGAGTAAAAAAATTTACTTTCGGTTATGTTATAAAAAAGACTGTGCCAACGCTTTGATAGGTTGTTTTGTACCATGTTGTTTTGTAATTATATGCAACTGATGTCTGACTAGTGGGAATAAATTAAGACACCAGACAAAAAAATATTTTTCCTTTGTCTATCTGATGTATGAATTACCATGTTGCAAAATATAGTGTCAAGCTACAGTAATCCTCCACCCTGTTCCAAATACAAGCATAAATTTGCAATTGATTTATTAAAAATAAAATTAATATACCAATAAAGAAAGTTAAAGTATTGTCTTATGTATATATAACTTGGAATAACAATAACTGGGAAAAATTCATCTATTCTTTATTTTATTGAAGGTGTAATGGAATTTCAATAATCTATTTGCATTGTGACCAAAAGAATGAATACTTTGTCTGCTCCATAACTTTCTGAAATTTTAGACTTATCTTACTTGCAGACGTTTGTTGATTTTACATGTTTGCAAAGTATGTAGTATAACTTCTCTACGATTCTTCAACAAAAGAATTTGTTAATAGTTAAAAGACTGTGCCGTAGCAAAAATGACTAGCGTGAAATGACAGTATACGTCACAATATTTATTCGACCAATGGCAGTCTAGGGATACATCCTTGCTGTTGAATTTATTAGTGACGTATATCCACTTTGAATTCCTATTGTTTTTATAACCGGGGGTAGTATTTCTAATGATCGCCACATATGTCTGGTATCGTGGAAAAGAGCAATTAGTTACAATGTAAAGCTTGGAAATAACTCATTCTTTGGGTAGGTCAAAACAAAACTAACCGGCAGATTTAAAGGACTCCTTCCAAAATTGTTGCATTTTACTATTGTTCTCCTTCACTATCGCAACCTCAAGAGTACAAGAGTAACTCAGTTCAAGCGACGCTGCCCCCGTCTTTTTAACAGAAATATTACGATCTCGAGGCTGTGACATAGCTGTCATTTCTGCCACACTACAAAAGGCTAATAAAAATAAGACATTTAAATAGTGAGTAACAAAGCAAGAATGACAGTTTTCGGTCTTCAGAATTACGTTTGTGGCGTTGAGAACAAGTCACAGGACCAGGATTTTATTCGGTAGCTCCTCTTTACATTTTAAAAAGAGATAAAGGCAGCATTTTTCTTCGTGTTGATATTCTGATGTTCTGTTTGTTAACCTATGTTATTAGAAGAGGATTACAATGCAGCAATAGGAGCTTTGAGTATGGCTACTGTGGTAGGAGACGATGGAAAGAGGGGCACCGAAATAGAGGTGGGTTGAGTAGTACCAAATCCACGGATAATGGACCTGCTACAGGGCAGCAGAAAGATGGCAAGCACTAGAAAGCGGGCTCAGAAAAAGCCAAAAACGAAGAAGCTGCCTGGCTTTTTAGATAAAGGGCAAACTAGAAAAAGCAATCAGTAAGTTTTAAGCTCTTTATATAAATTCAGAGCTAAGCTTTAACTTAATAATTTGAATAATAATATTATAATAACATTGTGGTGTGTATCGTTTATAGTAAATCCAACGAGTCTCCAGCACAAACGTTCGATGTTCAAAACTAAAAGCATCCTTACAGTATCACTATCTACTACAAAACGTCTGTACAGTAAGCTGCTATCTTAGAACAATAGCAAACCTGACACAACGTCAACGTAACATAAAGCCAACCACATTTAAAAGAAAGAAAAGGTTTGGCTGAAACATTCTAGTTGCCCAGAAATTGACAACAATAGACGAGAAAAACAAAACATTTTGTAAAACGGATGTAATCAATGCAGCTTTGAAGAGCCATGGGAGAAACCTATTTAAGTCAACGAATTAAGCCCACGCCGACCACTGCCTGGCGAATGCCATTCAGATAGTACAATTTGATTGACATGAAGTACATGCAGAAAGTCTTAGGTTAACCATGAGTAGTTTTGTTATTGGCTTTTTGTCTCGAAACAATGCAGAGCTCTTTTCTGAATACACACTCATCTTTGAGTAAGCATAAATCGGCAACAAACCTTGTAATTATTCTCAGCTGATACATTTCATCTATTGACATGAGCAAGGGATGAACATTTAAAATGAATGAAATAAAAAGTCAGATGTGTATTTTTAGGACGATTGCTTCAATTCCCATAAACTGCAAAGACTCGTAGGGTTGAAGACTAAAGAATTTGGACCTTCCTGGAACAAACGTAAAATACAGTTTTTGAAATGAGGGAAAACATGATTGTGTTAAAGGATAGAAAGTAATAAAGAAGCTAAAGAGATCCCACTACCACTTGTTTTAAACAATGAAATACGGATTGAATACTAGAACACCAAATCAAATATTCTAAAGCAAAATATAGTGAATTTAGAATCAACACAATGTTCTCACTGCGTACCATATTTTTATATTGTGGATAAATCACTTCCTATGAACTAGTTTCTTATTTTCTAAATTCAGGCAATGCCGTATCATAGCAGAGAACATTATCAAGCCTCCGTTGACCACCTTCACGAAAGCAAATGTCCAAACTAATCCTCAAGATGTTTTGGATTTTCCTTTGGGTAACGACAAAATTCGTTCTCATATTGACGGAATAGCAACTGGTGTGTAGGCTCCACTAGTTTCGCAACTCCGTAGCAAGAATTTCACCGTATAACTTGAGGAACAGGGAATAAAAGTCAAGCAATACTTACTTTCTTTAGCACATAAATGAGCAAAAAGGCTGCGAGGAAATGGTTTTCTGTGAGCTCTTGGAAGCGACCACAACGGCAACGGACGTCTAATAAACCTCGCAAGGGTTATCTCGACAGTCAATATTCCCATAACGAAAGCAGGGTCCTGTGCAGCCGATGGAGCGCACGGGTTATGGGTAACTGGACTGGTTATTCCCATTTAATAAAATCTCTATGTCCTTCTATGAATTTATTTATGGTGAAATCAAGTTGCAAAAGCATTATATTATTATGAAGTCCACAGAAGCCATAACAGCTCCCCTTCAAAGAGTATCTGCCAAAGAAAGGATCAGCATTAAAGTTAATAGCCTTCGCAATGAATGCTGAAGAGGCCACAATAGAAAAGAGGAGATGTATGTCTGCAAATATCAGTTGTAGTTTCTCAGATTCGGGACCCTCTCCTGTCATCATTAATGCCAACATATTTACTAATCACGCTCACACGTACACTGTTGCTACACACTAATGATTATGTCACCATCCCTGCTACTGGTTCAGCATACATTTCACCAATAATAGTCACTTCTTCCACATCAACAGTTGTTTTTTTCTCACCCTATTTCGAGAACCTGTCATTGTATGACTAACATATTCAATAACTATATGGACACCTTACTGATTCTGATGCAGGATAACCCCAAGGTCGACTTCACTAACGTATCGATACAAGGATGCTTCATTAAAATTAGGATAAGCCAGTACAGGAAATGGAGTGACTGCCTAAAAGCAGACGAAGAGGGGTGAGTTGAGCACCAACAATTAATATCTTATTTGGTGAAAGGAACTGTGAATTCTTTGTTTCGTTTTCACCTCCAGAAGGTATCTCGAGTGGGTCAAGTATTGGTCGAGAATGTTTTAGAATCTTGAATAAATCATCTGATTTATATAATAAAATTCAAAGCAGTCTTTGGTCACCAATTGTTTCTGAATGATTTTCTTTTAAGGAAGTTAGAGCATGTACAAATGGCGAGTGAAAGACATTCCAGGCTGTCCCCACTGCAGTGGAACCCAGGAGACTGCAAAACACATCGTCATCCAGTGCCCAACAACCAGACTGGAGGGAGGTTTTGATACCGTCCTCAACTGTGATGAGGAATTCGGAAACTGGTTGAGGAGACATAATGTTTAGCCATACGCTACTACTACTAGGGCAGATATATTTGAGCCTTGGGTCTCGACCGAGATACTTCAAGCAGAAATAGTTGACACTTAATCAGTTTAAGTCTGATTTCATGTTTTCGTAGATGACAAAGGACAGATGTGCTTCCAATGCTCTTCCAAGCTGGCACAATAGATCAACATATCGTCAAGGTAGGGCAATATACACTCATCTCTGATACCATGGAGATCCCCTTCAAACCTCCTTGAAAAATGGTTGGTGCATGAGACCGAATGGGATTCTCCACCATTCATATAAGCTTCAAGAAATAATGAAAGTTGTAAGATGTTGATCCCTTGAATGGATGAATGCCTGGTGATAACCTATCCACTGGTCAAGGATGCTAAACCAACTGTTTCGTCCAAGAATTTCCAATATTGTATAGATGCGGGACAGCGGATGACTGTTTGGGATTGTGCTCTGATTCAATTGTCTAAAAGTACAGGAGAGACGTAGTTCATTATCATGCTTCCGTACAGCCACAATTAGTGAATAATCAGAAGATGTTGATTTTTTTATCCATTTTTTGTTTAAAAGATCCTCAATGTACGTCTTGATCTCAGCACACAATGGTCTCGGGACATCATTGTAGCGCTTTTGAATTTAAGTAGGGTCAGATAAGTTGATCTCTCTCTAAACATCAGGTAAGCAACCGACTTTAGCACCAACAGTAGACAAGCTTTCTTTCCCATCCAATATTTTCTCAGCGATTTTCTATGGTACGGTGTTAAATGGCTTAAATCGAGATCAGGGCACTTTGCTGTTTCTTCAGTTGCTTTCTAAGCTGACTGATTATTACCTTCATAAACAGTAGAAAGATCTGCTCTTGATATCACTGTACATCTTGACATCACTTTTGATATCACTACTCCTTCCCTCGCTATCCACCTCAGTAACAGCAATATTCCCCTGGCTTGTTCCCAGTTGAGCACTACTATCTTCATCATCTTGATCAGCCTGATTTCTCGACAAACTGAATCGCTAAAGGAACCACTGAACTCACCAACTCTAACGTGCCTATTATTGTCTGAGGAGAAAATTGTAATATCACGATTTGTTTTACTGGCAACAGAAATAAACAGCTCACACAATAGACCTTTTGGTAGCATCACAGCAGCTTGTGAGATCTATAGATCACTTGGCCAGGAGGGTTCTAAATCAGGTGAGAAAAAAGGGGATTGAACTATCCACACGACCTCACGACCTTGATATTCTGACCTTCCAGAATGACATAGCATGCTTGTGAGTCTTGACGGTACTGTTTTTATGAAGTTAACAGAACGTTCAACACTACTCGAACTTGAACCCTTAAAACAGCTCTGATATAATTGCAGGAGGTTGAAATTAGTAGTGAGGTAATTTTTACCATTTACGATAATTCCTTCTATCAACTTTGTACTAGTCACTGAAAATCCGTAAACCTTAGGTGATACCAAGACCTATAGTAACAGATAATATGGCTATTCCCACAACAGGCACGTTGGTAGGGAGTGAAGAATGTTAAATATTTACTAAAGAACCTGTTTAATTAGCTGCTTAATATAAGAGCTTAAAGGGACTGTTATGAAACAAACTCACTATAAAAAAGGGGAATACTTTCTACCAGTTGATTTTCTTTTTACCAGAATAACAATGACACATCCTGAACCAAGACGTTTTTTGTCAATAAAGATATGTGTTTACTTTTGATGGTTTAAAAGCCACAAGATTTGTAGCACCAAGTGAGTCACGACATAAGGATATTAAAAAAAATCTAAATAGATTTTCCAAAGTTAGACTTTTTCAGGTAATATAGTTCACAAACATATTACTATGTCCTTCTAAAATATCTTCTCTTTTCATTTTCTCGTCTTAAAAGTGACGCAAAAAAGAGGCAGGCGGGATAGGCCTTCCTCTTCAGTGATCTCCAGGACCAACTTGCAAATTTTTCAAAACTGGCGAGATAGATTATAATTAATGCTTAATTGATTTTTTCCTCAAAAGACAGGTTTAGTGAAATGGACTGGTAGTTATCAGGTTAGCGTCAGAGCCTTGGTATAAAGTTGAATTTTAAAGTATATCAGGTTAGGTTTCGAAACCTCTCAACACAAATATAAACATTAATAAGATAGTTAACTATTTTCTACTGACATATTTAATACCATCTGTTTTTTCAAACCACTGCAGTGCAGTGTTTACAAAATCAAGGGTCAGATAGATTATTATTTCATTTTTCATGAGATCGTTTTGAGGCATAAAAGGCGGTGGCAGAGACCGTGCCACAAGCGGGAGCATAAGCAGATTTAAATAAGGGCAAATTTTGACCTTCGTCACTGCTGACACCCTTCTACTACAAATTTTTTTGCTGCAACGGGAGTTATGAGTAAGAGGGAAATGTTTTTACTTTGCTTCCCTCCCAGTTTGAAATCGGTGGTGCTTGTCCTGTTGAAGGGAATTGTGAGCACCACCAGAGGACTTGCTTCTGCCTTCGTTTCCGCTTTTGCTTTTTGATTGCAATTCAAATAAGTTAACAAACACAAATGAATAGATTTACTTCACATCAAAACGAATTTGTTCTGGATTGTGGATGTACATGTATATATATTTGTATTTGTATTTTGAAGTTATTGCATTGTTGTTACTATTATTGAAGGCTAAGATTTTCATTCTAGAGAAGACTATAGCGAGTAAAACTTTTATTGGTTGGATTTATTTTTTCTTGTGATTGTTATCGAATCATTAAAAAATCAAGGTCTATTTATATCATATGGCAAATGAGACATCAAGTCAGAACATTTTCGTCACATTGTTTGAAATCAAGACAGGCCTATGGGAACTTAACAAAGTGGTTTTCAGAACGATTTGAAACCACGTGGAATCCACCATCGAAATGTTCAAGGTCTGTCCGAAGATCGAGTCCACTGGTGTTTTCCTGTTTCCCAGTGTCTGTGCAAGACACTGGGAAACAGGAAAGTCTGAAATACAAGACCTGTGCCATGGCTTTTTAGTAAGGAGTCAGTAAGAATGATTTATCACCTTGAGGTGTCAACATGTTTGGCTGGCATCGATGGAGAAACCTCTGAGAAGCAGTAGCCCTACAATACCGGAAATGGAGTCTCCAGAGCTTATAGGGTAAAAAAAGTAACAGTGATTATACGAAGTATTGTCAAGCAAAACTTGTGTCTTTATCAGGTTAGGTAAGTGAGTTTTTACGGAAAACTTTCCAAATAAAAAAGTGAAGGCAAGTGATAAATCTTATTGTCTGACAAAATAGAAAGATAAAATAGCTGACATAAGGTTTTACTGAATATGGTAATAGAAAATAAAAAATGGTGAGCTGCCTTTTGGGAATTGTTTTTTCCTTCTAGCAAGATACATGAACTGGTGTTTGAGAGATCCCCACGTATTTTCATTTGAATAAAAAAAATCCTTTCTTGGCAAAAAGTCGGGTGTCGTTCCTTCCAGTAGCGCGGGGAGGTTTGTAACCCAGCACAGACGTCATGGTGACTGAGATTTTCTGAAAGAATTTATTGATCAATTGACGTGTTGATCATTTCTTATTGGGTGGAAGGAATGTTGTTGGAAGGCAACAAGTGTTTGGTCTGCGCATGCTTATGACTTGGTCACTTGTGAGTGCGTGGAACACAGGGGTTCAACTTGTGTTTTGAATGTAATGGCTGAAAAGGACTTGCAAGTTCAATCATCTCAACGCTTTAATATCCCAGGTAAGATAATAATGGAGAGCTTTGTCAATTAGAGCAGTGTAAAGTTTTAACGAGACCTCTTTGAGGAGCAAAGTATCTTACTGTTCATTAGAATTTTGTAAGGTAGAACATTAGCTCGCATGCTTGCAGCTAATTAGCCTGTTTCATTTTCATTCAATCATCGCCACATTCTTGTTAATACTTCAAAATTCCACTATTTTGTTTATTTACCAGGGGCTTTTTTGATGGTGTTATATTATAACTAGTCGTAGACAAGCATAGGTCTTAGGAAAATTCCCAATGCTCACAGGACTAATATGACAGACGTGGCTAGGATTTGTAGTCGTACGAACTTGTTGCCATGTAGGTATTACGATCAATTACTGGATAATGGGGACAGTCCTAACCTTTGTGCCAATCGAAAAGATCAACCGCATCAACGAAGATAGGGTTGACATATCTATCATTTTTGTTGACACAGATTCATCTTGGAATAGAAATTTAAGCTTACATTTTATAGTTGTACCATTTTTTAAAACAAAAGGCAATGTTTTCGACACTCGTTGAAGTGGAGGACTTAGTATGCTAATTTGATTTATAAGGTGAAAACTATAAATGCCTATGAAAATACTGTAATAAATATATTTACCGAAAATAAAACAAAACAGGCGCAATATCCGTTTAGACCGGCCCCTCCCCCTCCCCGTTTTTTATGAAATTACTCACTTGTGCTGCAGAGAACGTATGTGTCGTAAATAAACTAGAAATAATAAAATTTATTAGCTCTTAGAACCATTTTACATTCCTAGGATTTCGTTCGAGTTGGAGAAGCACCACAACAAAGTTAAAATTTGAATTTATTATTAATATATTACCTATAGTTTTTATTGAGGAACTTGGAACTATTGAAGATGTGACAGGAATGAGCAATTTAGCAGATTGTGGATTCTAGTTTGCTGGACACTGTGCACGTGTCTCAGATGAACTTGTGTCGTCGTTTCTCTTGAAGAACAGGTTAAGGTCATATTGTATATACCACATATGAGAAATATCACAAAACTATGGTTGTGGCTGACTGTGGTTAACTTTAACATTTGGTTTTTGCAGAATTTCTTCATGATGATTCATCCTTTAAATGAATTACTTGGCAAGGCCCCAATGGAAGTGGACATTAGAATCTTAAGAGAGCATTTCAGACATTTAAGGGCATCAAACAGTGATGTTACTAGCACAGGAAGATCCTAAATGGTCACTGGTAGTAGTGGAGGATGCATCTTCTTGTAGAGTTGGAGCTGCATTTGTACAGGTTGATGGAGACATTAAGGAACTAGTAGCATATTGCACAGTCCAGGAAAATATGAAAAGGCTCATGCTGACCTAGACAAAGAAGCCATACCCATTATATTTAGAGTCAAGAAGTATTATACTTATATGGTAGAATGTTATGGTTTGTTTAGATTGTAGGCCATTACAGAAAATTTGGTAGAAAATGGTGGATAGTTTGTCCATCATGCACAAGGAGATTGGCAAGCCAATGACAAATGACAATATGTTGTCAATTCTGTTTGATTACACACAATGGGATTTGCCAGAGGAAATACGACGATACTGTTAAGCCATGTGCCATCAATAATACAAGTTATTAATTTCAGGATACCATCTGTTATAGGGATTATCTGCTGTTATTCTACCAAAGTTTCAAGAGTCAATACTACTTAAACTTTACAATTCCTACCACAAGATTGTGTAATGGAAGAAATTCCCAGAAACAGTTGGGCCAACACTGATAAAAAAAAATAATGCAAGAAAACATATCAATTCAAGTGATTAGATTTAAACTGGTAGCTAATTCAAAATCAGCAAAATGTGCAGAAGACAATACTTTTTCTATGCATCTATGATTAGATTGTTTTGGTACTAATTGATACTAGTCATTCTGACAACCTGTTAGTTAAAATATAACAAATCATTTGCATCTATCTGTAACAGAATTCTCTCTTAATGTTTATGTTTGAGTTCTGTTTTTAATCTCAACATGAATGAATATTACCAATTTACTCAAGCAATGATTCTCAGAAACAAATGTAGTGACATCATTGTTGGACAGGATTTCTCACATCACAATAAAAACCTGTCATATCATGAGTGGAAAAGCCTACTTGTCATTCTAGCAGACTTAATTCCTTCTAAATTTAACCACCATTGAAATTCAAAAATTTGATACAAGACTGCAGTCAACTAACAACCAAACTCACAATTTCGATGAATTAGACCAGCAATTCATCACAGCTAAAATCCAATCCTGTTTATAACACAAAAGTGAATGGTTGTGCAAAGTCAATGTGTAGTGGTGGATGAACTTTAAGGCAAAAATGTTTGAAATAAATATTGTGGACACTAATTGTCTCTCGACATAAATTCATTTTAATTGAATTATCTATACATAGATATAAAAACAATATTATGTTTGAGAAAATAGGGATACAGTGTTGAGTGTCAACTCAATTACTTTTTATTGTATTTTTAGATAAAGAAATTTAGTTTTAAGAATTTTTTTAGAGAAAGAACATACTCAATCATTTCATTCACTGTCTAACCAGTAACCAATCAGCCTTTTGGGAATCAATGTTTAAGGTACATCAAGTCTAAAGATATGATGTGGCATGCACTTATGGTCAGAAAGAATACTTTTTACCCTGCTTGCCTCACCCTGTAATAAGGTTTCCTCTAAGTATTTATGGTTGTTAGTGATGTTAAAGCAAAATCTTGAACTTATTTTATCTCTTCATATTTCTTTTTAGGATGGCTCCAACATTGTGTCTTGTTATTTTTATTTTTGGTTGTGTTTCATCAGCCTATGGGTTTTATTTGCCTGGTGTTGCGCCAACAATATTTCATATAGGGACTTCCTTGGATGTCAAAGTGAGTATACTTTTTAATAATAATTTTTATCATAATTATTAAATGATCTTACAGGAGACAGTATGTCACTTTTTATTTGAATGTGAAAACATTACTACCCAGAAATATGTAGGCTAGAGGCACATATCTTACATGTCATGGATCATTCAATACACCACATGGTTGGATAGCCTTAGTTTGTAATATCAAAGCAGCCAAGTTCATTTATGAATGGGAATATTAATAACAATTGAATTTGAGAAGATCTTGAGATTAGATTTTTGCATCTTGCAAGTGGACGTCATGTTTACTGGATCATTTGGAAACCCACTTATAGAAAAATTCATTTCATAAACCTGATGAGCAAGGGAAAACTGTGAGATGTTTTTCTGTTGGTATATACCTTGGCATTGAGTCATAAAAAGGTTGGTGGCCATGTGGCATTGGAGTTATCATTCCTAGTTTGTAAATTTCTTGAATGCAATTGCTGTTCACTCTCATTTTGACCAGTTGCACCAAGGATACTAGAGGTTGGATTGGTTGTTACAGGCATACACTTACTGTTGACTATATCAGAAGCATTTTTGGAAAGACTCAAATCAGACCTAGACAAGAAACTTGCAACTATTAAGGACATCAGATTAAAGGTTGTAGGTTTAAAAACTAAAAATATCATCAGAGTATTTTTTCATATTACCTCGGTATACAAATTTTAAATGGGCTTTTTTGGAGTAAATTATGGTTTGAGAGGGGGTTGTGTTATTAGAGCTTTTATGGTATGTCAAGTCATCTTGCCATTTCTTCAGATTAAGTGATAGGTCCCGAATTACAAAGATGGATTTTTTATCATTTCTCTTTATCAGCTTGCCTTGTTTCCACCTAACCTTACACCATTTAGCCTTTCCCTTATGTTTACTTTCATTCTTTCCAATAGTGTAACCAAGGGCTTTAAGGAATTTCCCAATACCTTAAAATACCAGGTTGGCATCTGGTAGGGTTGCCTGATGCATGGAGAGGGGAGGGACTCTTTAGCCTTAGTTGGCAATTCTGCTATAGACTGTGTCTCAATAGTAACAACTTGTGGTAGTGTCACTTCATCAACATTCCTCTTATATGAGAGCAAATTGTGGTACACAGTATCTGCTGTTGCTGTGTTTGATACCACTGGCGTGACCGTAGGGCTCAGTTAGTCAGCATGCTGATAGTCAGCATCTATGTGATGGTTTTTGGTATCAATTTTTCTCTCCCAAGACAAGTAGCATAAAACCAATAGCCCCCAGTACTCAGCAGACCTCCAGTGGTCAGTGCTGGCTCTACACAAACCCAGAAAAATATGTAATTTTTTCTGGGTAATATGTAATTTTCAAAAAATCATTTCTCCTGAGCTTTCAGTAATGTCAGAGGTCATTATTCCAATTTTTCTATTGTGGAAGCTTTTCACCATTCTGACTCTCTGCATATTCTTGGACTGAGAATATGCAAACAAACCTAAACAACATGTTAAAGGCTCACATTGGCCTAGTCTTGCTATCTATGATCAACAGAATCTTCCATCTGTTAGAGTAAAAGAACTTGAATCTAAATACAAGCCTACGTGTCTTCTTCAGATGGCTTGTTTCCTATTTTTCTTATATCAATCTCTCTCCTNAAAAATAATTTCTCCTGAGCTTTCAGTAATGTCAGAGGTCATTATTCCAATTTTTCTATTGTGGAAGCTTTTCACCATTCTGACTCTCTGCATATTCTTGGACTGAGAATATGCAAACAAACCTAAACAACATGTTAAAGGCTCACATTGGCCTAGTCTTGCTATCTATGATCAACAGAATCTTCCATCTGTTAGAATAAAAGAACTTGAATCTAAATATAAGCCTTTGATGTGCTTGAGATTGTGTCTTCTTCAGACCGCTTGTTTCCTATTTTTCTTATATCAATCTCTCTCCTCTGATTCTTGCTCAGTTACTGAAACAATATTAGACTCCATTAATAAGCCCTTGGGCAAAAATCACACTACAAACATCTTTGTCTTTGGTGACATAGATGTTCATCACATCTCCTAGCTGAGTCATTGTAACATGACTGGCAGACCTGGAAAAGCTACTTAAAACTTTGCTCTTGCCCATGATCTTGTGCAGCTTGTTGATTTTCCAACAAGATTTCCAGATTCACATTTAGGAGAATCTTCTCTTTCAGATCTTTGTTTGACTTCTGTTCCTGCGCATTTTACAGTTTCATCTTTACCTCCTTTGGGTTTTCTGATTATGTTATTGTTGCTGTTAAGGTTAAAACAGCTGCTTTAAATCCTGTTGAGAAGCCATATCATCATGAGGCTTTTAAATCTGGTCAGGCAGATTGTGATGGATTTCATTGATTTCTTGGTGATTTTACCATGGGATTCAGTGTTTAGCAACTCAGTTTCCGATGCTGCAACAGAATTTACAATATTGGTACAATTTGGTATTGAAAGATTTTTACCTAGTCGTAGTTACAAAATCAGACTTCATTCTCCTCCAATGGATCAGTGGTCATTGTTCTTCTAACATTGCTTATCTCAATCATTTCTATGTTCAGTTTCAAGGTAAGAGAAGTGATAAACCTGGGGTTTCTTTCAGAGGGGCTATCAATGTTTGTAAAGGAGTGATTTCTGATGCTAACTCTCGCAATGCTGAGCTAGTTCAAGAATCCATTTTTGCTCAGACATGGAAGTTGAGATTTCTGGACGATTTGCAGTGGTGTTTTTAACCTCGCAAGTCAGCTATCCCCCTACTTGTCGATGGTATTTGGTTTTCTCTGTCCTCTAGAGAAAAGATTGATCGTTTTGCTAGATTGTTTTCCACCAACCTCGGCCTAAATACACTGCTGTTTCTTTGCAAGTGTCCAGTGCAAACTAATCAGATTTTGGACTTTGTCATCATAAATCAAAGGGTGGTTACAGAGATTATTCATGGGCATAATCAATCTAAAGCTTGTGGTCGTGATTTAATTTCGGCGTTTGTTTTGCAAGAGTGTGCATCTGATCTATTTTCCTTGCACTCCAAATTTTTTTAACCTTTGCCTGTCGGACTCGTGTTTTCTGCCACCTTGGAAACCTTTTAATATTGTTCCTGTCTTCAGAAATGTTGGTGATATATCTGATCCTCGTAAATATCGACCTGTAAATCTTCTTTCCGTCATTACTATGGTCTTTGAACGACTTCCCAACAAATGCAGTGGTAGAATTCTTGCAGAAGATAAATGTTATATTTTCAGCAGTGTAATGATTACTTCACACACAAAAAAGGTGTATATCTTTAAAGTAAGAAGTAGTAACTGCTACAATTTGATAGTAATCTAAACGCAGGAATTCTCGACCTCGTGCCCACGTCTTACCTATAGCCGCACGTGTTTCAACTAAATTAACATTATAACGAAGTGTGCCCGCTGTACATGGCATCCCTTTACCCCTGTGAAAGGAACAGAACACAAGAAAAATTGGAACCTTTCAAAATGAACGAAACCGTAAGAATAAAAATTAAGAAAAACCCAAATGCTAAGTGCAAAAGAAGTTAAATTCTAAGTCAGTAAAATAGTCTGGGCAAAGTAGTCCCAGTATTATCTCCCCCAAAGATGGCTGCGCCTTAAAATACACTTATGACTTTCATTATCATTGTCTTCGTCTTAATCTACAAGTTTAGACTCGGATTCGTCCCTTTCGCTTTTTGTGTGGCCTTCAGACCGTTCATTTTACTTCGCGCCGATGTCGTTCCATGTCGCGGTCTTTGGTGTTCTTTTCAGATGATCTCGTATGTACCATTTACACGTTTCAGCGTTATCTGTGGCAATTTCAACTTCATAACTCATGTTTTTCATTCACTAATTTTGCCGGACCCGACCATTTTGCTTTTAGTTTCTTTCTAGCTTAGCGAAGTAGATACACAAAATCTGAAGTTCCTTCTTCAAGGTTGTCGTCCAACACTTTCTTGTCGTAATACGAAGTTGCCATTTATTTATCTTTAATTACTATTATCTCCAGCAAGTTCATTAGTGTTATTTATTGACTGGATGAAGAAATACATATCAATACACGTTACGACGTGAGGTAATGTATCGTAAGACATTATTAAAGCTACTTTCGTTGGTCCTGAAAATATAGATGAGCTGGTGAAAATCCAGTTCAGGTTTGTATTGACTTGTTGTAAGCAAAACACAGCTCTCTCGAGTGTAAAGGTCCCAACTATTAGCATCTTCTTCAACATGGCTTGACAGGAGCTTTTAACATGTCAGGTTCGATTGCTCTGTTAGACCATTTGCTTTTGCATTGTACCCCGTTGTTCTAAGTTTCTTGATACCTAATCTCCTCATCACCACCTGAAAAAAGTTCAGCTTCATAGCTTGGGTCTCCTCCTGAGTAAAGTTTCAAGGGTACTCTGTAACGTAAAATATTATCAACTACACACACACACACCGGGTATAGGGGCAGCTCGATCCTTGACAGGATATATGTGTAAACATTGGCTAAAATGGTTGTTACTACCAGCAGATGTTTGTTCTGGTGGTGGTGGTTTTGTAATTCTACAAGGTAATCAATACTTACCAGCTCCGAGACTCTGCACTGTAACGAACTAAGGCCCACGGTTGGTTTCTTCCGATTTTATTTTCACACATATTTCACATTTCTTTACATGTGTTTTGTTGTTCTCCAATGGATTGGACCACCACCAAAACCCATCAATGCATTTTAAAGATACCAAAGTGACCTCCTAGAAAATGACTATGGGCTGCTGTAAGAATTAGCTTGAAAAGTTTATCAGATGCAGAAACAAACAATTTACCATGGTGGTTGTTTCAAATAACTCCGTCATTCGTAACAAGTTTCTGTCTCTATGGCAAATATTCTTTTGGTAAATTATACTTGAAATGATTTAAGAATTCTTGATCTTACTTCAGCTTTGTCTCTTTTTTTAAAGTTGAAATATGTTCGAAGATTTAAATTTTTCTTCGATGAAACTTAATGATGAAAATTTGCAGACTTTCAAACTTGATCCTCAATCAACTTTGAATTTCTAGAAATGTAATCTGCTACACTGTTATTTTCTTCTTCGACATGCTTCAAAATAATAACATTCTCCTCCAGATATGATATACATTGAAACCGTTTATTCACTAAATCTCTAAATTTACGTAACGACAGCAACGGTTTGTGATCAGTGAAAACGACAGTTTTCTTATCCAAATGGTAAAGTTCGCAAAGTTTCACTGCATAATAAATTGCTAACAGTCTATTTGCGGGGAAGGGTACTGTTCCGCATCGTTTGTTTTTGAATCCTAAGTCGCACTAACAGCTGGTGAGAAGAATGTTGACATTTTTCGTTTATGAGTTCTCAAATATTTACCAACTTTGCATTTCCCGATAATGTAGAATTCTTACTTAATTTCGGTAACTTTCGTCGACTTTTGATAAAACGTGATATAGCAATCTTATCAACAGCAGATTGTTCATTTATTCCATAACATTCTAATATACTAAAACGCAATTTAGGAATAAATTCTGTTATTTTGGTTCCAGGGCGAAATACTAAATTTCCCAACTTCAACTCGATAAACTCGTTTATGGTTTCTCTTGTGTGTCTCTGTGTTGAAGCTATTTTCAAAATCATGATACGTAATATCTTCTTCAGATACCTTCTTCCTCATTGTAAAAAATGCGTCTCCTTCAGTACAAATTAATAAATTTTCCTATTTTTTTCTTATTATCATCCGATATATCCAAAGCAATGCACTGTGCTTCCTATCTCCTTATCCGTTGGGAAAAACTTTGATCACAATTTCCACAAAACTTTTCGAGGCTGAAAAATTTCGCTATGGCAGTTCAGTTTCACAACAAAAATCAACACGAACAAATAAATAAATAAATAAATATATATATATATATATATATATATATATGTAAACTACACAGTAGAAACTCCAAGTGTTCTATTTTCAACATTATAAGGATTACTTTGTGTATATCTTTCAAATAACAAGTAATGACCGGTACAATTTGATAATAATCTACACACATGAATTCTCGACCTCGTGCTCATAGTCTGCGTATAACTACACGTTTTACAACTAAATCAACTAGGTACCGAAGTGTGCCCTCTGCATATAACATAGGTCTCTTTGTTGATGTTCAATACGGATTTATGGGATCTTGCCCCACTGATGTTCTTTTGACTGTAATCGTGGAACATATCTGTAGGTTTATGGATAAGTCTGGTAAAGGAAGAGATATAGCGCTTGATATTACCAAGGCATTTGATAAGGTATGGCTCGCTGGATTGCTTTTTTAGCTTTCTGGTTATGGTATTTGTGGAAGGGTCTTTGATATCCTTCAGTCCTTTCTTTCTGATCATAAAATATGTGCCACCTTGGATGGAATCACATTTTTCACAGTTTTCCATTGATGCTGGAATTCTTCAAGGTTCTGTTCCTTCTCCAACTCTTTTCCATCTTTACATCAATAATCTTTCTTAAAATTTCCTTCAGTTTATTAACATCATGACACTGCCCTGTACTCTGTTATTGACCACAAGGCAACTTAGCAGGAACAAGTGAAACTTGGGGAAAATTTAGTATCTGACCTTCAGGTTGTCCGAGAATGGAGAAGGAAGTGGCTAGGTTTTTTTATGTTGTGGCTAAAATGCAACTGATGTCGTTCAATAGAAAGCTGAGCCCTCATCTCCTCCCAATATTTATAAAATGTCAGCTTGATGTTAGCCCTAATAAGTTTGCCTCTTTTCTTGAGGAATGTTTATCAGTAAGGATGCTTAGTTTGTCATTTTCGCCAGACATTTCTTTGGATTCTTATTGGCAAGCCTCCTTTTAAATAGGTTGTTTCTTTGTATCGTACAAAAGGTTATCTTATGCCCGAGACCATCTTGTATCTTTGACTGCAGTTTCATACGTTATTGAATTAGACTAAATGTTTTTAAATGAAAATTATATTATACACATTACACAGAAGGTAAGAACAAAACTCTTCTATATAGTGCTAAAAAGGAATACTGATTCTGTGTTGAAAAGGTTAAGTTAAAAAGGAGATTGGTTAGCTCCTATTGTTTTTATCAATCCAAGATGTCTATTTTAGTAATTAAGAAAGTTTCAGGCGTTATGAAGTATTCCAATTCATCATAAATGACACCGTAAGTTTTACTATTTTTACAACTTAGATAAAGTTTATGAAAAGTTAAGAAATTTATTTTTCCCAAGTTATAGGCACAAATAAATTGTTTTACATCTCGACTGGGTTTTTTTTCGCTGTGATTACTGAAAATATAAAAAACTGGTGTTTTTCTGGTATTGTCAGTTTCAGAATTATTCCAAAGAGTTGCTTTTTCGATCGTAAGCGCTTTATGAGTCTCATTCCAAAAAGCCATCAAGAGTCTGCAACCGTGCTTTGACCGAGCTTACCTTAATACTTACTCTTCAAAATGTTTATATCTTGATAGTATCCTTTTCCATGTTGATCACTTCTATCGCCCATTGACTTATTGACTTGACTTAATTGTAATGGACGGGTTAATTCCCTTTGGTGTCGATGACTCTCCGCGTTAGCTGTCGCCACTTTTGAGCTTTTCTCATGGCAGTAGATGAACTGGTGTTGGTCCGTACAGTGATGTCGTCAGTGCATGTTTTGACTGCTCTGCCACGCCTGTTCTTCCTGTCCACAATGCAAAACACCGCTGTCTTAATCAGGTGGTCATCAGCCATAAGGCAGATCTGTCCGAAAAGGCCAAGGTTTCTTGACCTTATTGTCTGGTTCAGGCGATCGGCTGTAGGAATTTGATGCAGAATCGCGTCATTTGTGATTCAGTCGAACCATATGATATTCAGCAGACGTCTTTTACAGCGAAGTTGAAAGGCATCAAGGCTACGCCATTTTCCAGCTGGAATTTTCGCTTGCATAGAGTAAAATGCTGAATACGCAAGAGCGAAGAACTGCTATCTTGGTTCTAATTGCTATGCCCTATCGCCCATATTTTGAGGATAATGGTTAAGATAAGAGTGGGAGAAGTTCATTGTTATAGACATTCTTGACCTCTACTCTGTAATGTGTCCACTAATTCAGAATAGTTTTCTGCCCTATGGCTACTAAGAATATTATTAGGTACACTCATAAATTCGCCCAGGGTGGAATATGAAAGCTACTAAGCTTTTGTTGGAAAGAGTCAGTAAATTATTTTACGTATCTTCAGTCTGACGAAAATGCCTGCTTTCAGCTTTGTATCATACTTTTCTCCTCCGTATTTCTCATTAAGACACTGAAATCTAGCCTAATTCTTCTCCGTCGCCTTGAGAGAATTTTTCATGAAACCAAGTTTATTGTTAAGCCTAGGGAAAAATGGAATCCACTAGTGGAATATGCGGGACATTAAATCTGCCAACAGTGAAAACATCCCTTTTCTTGCTATTTCTTGGCAGTGTAACAGTTTACACAATCACGACTGTGCCAGTAACATAAATAGCATATATGTTTTGAATATCTCTTTTGTAGTCCCACAAAGAGGGAAAGTAAGGAAGAAGTTACTTTCAAGTGTGCACAAATATTCCAGAGAGTATTGGATAAGTTTCAGAAGAATGGTCATTGAATCATTTATTTCCTTCAGGCCTGGATATATATATATATATATATATATATATATGCCTGACGAAATATCGTGAAACTATTAGTTGCAATCATAGTTCTTATTTTTTGTGTTTTATCTTATGTATATATATGTGATTCATTTTAGAGTTAAAGCCAGAAGTATTTTTGAAACAAAAATAGCAGTTGGAAAAAAGATCTCTAGGTTCATGCCATATTATAAATGCAGCAAAAGGCATTGATTTTCTTTTACCATGTAGCCACTTTCTAAGCCTTGCATTGCATATTGTACACTCTGATGCCATTGTTTTTTTGGTCTCCAAGTTTGCACGCAAAATAATACTTTGATACCGNTATATATATATATATATATATATATATATATATATATATATATATATATATATATATATATATATATGCCTGACGAAATATCGTGAAACTATTAGTTGCAATCATAGTTCTTATTTTTTGTGTTTTATCTTATGTATATATATGTGATTCATTTTAGAGTTAAAGCCAGAAGTATTTTTGAAACAAAAATAGCAGTTGGAAAAAAGATCTCTAGGTTCATGCCATATTATAAATGCAGCAAAAGGCATTGATTTTCTTTTACCATGTAGCCACTTTCTAAGCCTTGCATTGCATATTGTACACTCTGATGCCATTGTTTTTTTGGTCTCCAAGTTTGCACGCAAAATAATACTTTGATACCGTTTTCAATTTGTAAGCAATATTCTTTCTTTGTTTTTTGAATGTAAGCTTCACGGACACACAGAAAAAGTGGCCTGGGTGGTTTAAACGTCATCGACTAGTCATGTTCTTTACAGTAGAAAAGAGGTGTCCGAATACATTTTTACTGGGAAACTGTCTTTTTTATAAATACAGTTATCAATTTTAATCAACAGCCAATACAACAGCACTGATACACAATATAAACTATTACTGACTTCACAGCACAGAATCTCAATGGCTTTGTTACATTAACACTTCAACACTGCAACAATCGACTGATTTGTAAATTTTGAACTTAAAAATGAACTATATACGAATATTAATATCAATGCATTAATTAGAAAGATTATGAGATTGATGTATTTATAGTGCATATTTAGTTTCGACAGTTTCCGTTGATAACTAATAAAATTATACGCGATAGAGCAAATTTCAAATTTGAATTCAGTACATGAGATTCCTTATAGAACATGCAGTCTCATTTGAGGGGCAAAATGTTTGTTGTTCATTACAATTAACAGAAAGCAGAGAATTTTCTGAACCCAAATTGAATAACACATTAAAGGTTTCATGGGTAAGCTTTCAACTTCACCAAAAAAGCCCTAAAAGAAGACTTGAGATTCCTCCCTCAAATGAGAGATTTGCTCTAAACGAAGATTAGAGGAAGCTAAAATTAACGGTACTTGGAAACTTTTCATGAGCAGATATCATAGTTTTTTAAATTTTTGCCATATGCAAAGACGTTTACAATAACAGGCTTTCCCAAATCCATTACGTTTTGGAGACTATCCAATTTATCATACTCGGTGACCGTTCCAAAGATATTGGTGTTTCTAGTTAGTCAATGTTTGCACGAAAAAAGCATTTGCTCTTACTCTGTGTAACCTTTAAATTACAATAGGTCCAGCTGTTTAATACCCCGCAAAGCTTCGTTAGCAAGTGTTGGCAAAGTCGTCTTAAGGCTTCAGTCGAGTGACTGGGGTAAAAATCTTGCCATATCGAAAGGTTGCTCGAGTAGTTTAGATGCTGCTATTAACGTTTGAAGAAAACAGCACGAATTCTGAAATAACAAATAAATGATAAGTAGGCCTAGTTGTTTGAGAAGTAGTTGTTTTGAAAATGAGGGAAAGGCGATACAAGAATAAAATAACCACGACACCAAAAATGAGTCGAATAGCTCTAAGCAGCTATTGGTTTTCGTAGGAAATTATTTCCAATGTTTCCTTTAAAATAGTGGTAGAACCCAAATGTTGAGACAACAGATAATTTAAAGAAGCTGTAAAGCTTACTAAACCAAGAGGGACTCTATAGTTATCAGGATCGCTACTTTAATCGTGGCTTCACAAAGCCAAGTCAGTGTTTCACTAAATTTTTTCAGTAAGTAATTTTAGATTGGACATACCGTTACGTTTTCTTTTGTTTTGTTTTACTAATAATGCTTGATATGCCTAAGTTAAATGCTTTTTTGTGTTGGTCTTACTCAACAACAACAAATATTTGTTGTTGTTGTTGTTTTTTTTCTTGAATTTCGTTGAAATCAAATGGATCATTTTTCGTTTTCTATTGCCAGGCAGTGAAAATGACAAGTGTCAAAACACAGCTGCCATTTGAGTATTACTCATTGCCGTTCTGTAAGCCAGAAGGCGGAGTTAAATATGTGCCAGAAAATTTAGGTAACTGTCATTTTATTATTTCCTGATCTTGCTTGCTCTTATTTTTTGTGTTTTCTTTAAACCCGGGTTGCCAAAG
This sequence comes from Morbakka virulenta, assembly GCA_003991215.1. Taxonomy (NCBI): domain Eukaryota; kingdom Metazoa; phylum Cnidaria; class Cubozoa; order Carybdeida; family Carukiidae; genus Morbakka; species Morbakka virulenta. The sequence continues at coordinate 125,365 of RDPX01000190.1, forward strand.
CCTCAATAATATAGGCAAACTGCCAATATTTGAGTCCATTTTGCTGCAACTTTGATCAGTATTCGATATACTTATTTACTGGCAAAGGCTTCAAAGTAATGTTAAATAATTGGACATGTTCAGGCAAGTTATTTCCTTGTCCAGTCAAACATATTTTTGTAGCAATTATTGCCCGTACTTTTAAAACTCAAAAGCTATCTTCTGTTTTCAGTTGCTTTAGTATACAAATGCTTAAAACTCCGCATTTTTTTTATCACTCTCCGAGATCACAATTTTATTTTTGGGGGTAGGGGGCTGTGGCCTGTGCAGTTTTTATCAGGACGAAACAGTACTCATTGTTAAGAGTTTTTATTTAATTTTAGTAAATTATGTCTACTCAAAATTGAAGCTGTCGAAACAAAGTGCTTGAAAATTTTGAAATATGTCTGGACATTATTTGGCCACCCCTAAACCATTACCCCCCCCCCCCGCCAACATCCTTTGTTGTATATTTTGAGCGGTAAATAAATAGCAACTACAGTACAGAATGTTGTAAATTACAGTTAACAATAAAATTCGATCAAAATTTAAACAGTTCCAGAGTAAATAGTCAACCAAGTTTTTTTATGTACTGAGCACCGCTTCACGTAGTGGGGTAAGTAAAATTTTGGGATTGGATACTTAATGACAATGCACTCGGCTACTAATATACAGCAAGTTATTTAACGTTTTACTTGTTTTGGATGCTACGCATTACACAATGCTGCAGAAAAGTATACCAAAAATGCCACAAGGAATAAAGCTGCAGTCCAGCAACATTTTCAAAACTAACGAGTGTGATTGTTATGTATATTGAATTATCATTTACTCTTGGATTATACAATCTTTGAAAAACCAACCCTGACAAAATAGGATCATTGAAATAAGCCAAAATCACAAAAACTTGACTCTTGGAAGTTTAGACATGTAACCTTGGTTAAAACTCCTTGTTTTTTTTAATTTTGTTTTAAATTTTTAATTCTAGGTTTTCTTAATGTATCTATATCCTATATATACTAGTATCATCATTAAAAGATTCAGATTTGCAAATTATTAGACACTGTGTTCACTTTGTAGTCTGTCATTTCATAGGTGTGGCATTATCACTGCATTTTTAATTTATGATACTTGCAGGGGCCCGAGGGAGGGGGTTGTAGACAATATTGACAGTTTGTATCAGCATAAAGTTTTCTCTGCGTCACCCAGATTAGAATGATAATTTCATGAACCAGCTTTATTGCTGTTTATTTTTAAGAATTATAGTCTTGCGTATTAAATTTATATCAGCGACGCTACCCCTAAATTTTAAGTCCCCCCCCCCATTTTTATTACATGAAAATCCATAGATAAACACGGTCAGTCTAAAGCTGGAGGAATATCTATCTGTTGATAATTTTATTAGGTTTTCCTATAGAAAGGCCAGAAGCCACTTTAGTGCAGCTTGGATTACTGATTCATTTTATTTTATTATTTAAATACACTTGAGTAATTTTTCTTTACACTTGTCACCCCTGGCTCCACGCTGACTCTGTAACGTTGACAAACCTGATCGCCTGACCCTTTTAATGGGAAAACAGTTTAAGTGGTACTTTGAGGATCTTGTCAAAACTCAAACTAGAAATCTCTCGCAAAAAAACTGATTATCAAGCACTCGGTCACTACTGCACTAAAATTGTTCCTTTTTTTTCAGGTGAAGTTTTAAGAGGAGACAGAATAGTAAATACACCTTATGAGGTAAACAAGAGTAATGTTTATGAGTATATAGTTACATAGTTACGTTCGGCAATACTTTTTTACTTAGAATAGTAGATGGAAAGTATTTAGTAAGACCTACGTCTTTTTTACGTCGGAAGACTAAAATAGTCGTGCAATAATAAGAATTTGCCCATAGGCACATAATATTTAAAAAAAAATTACATCCTTTTAAAATATTTATAATTTAATAAATATGTAGTGATTAGTTTATGTAATAATCGAATTGCGTTTTAAATTAATATATTCCACTAGGTAGCGTTACCATATCGCACTGTACGTTCTGACACATCTTGTTTATTATGCACCCGGTTAATTAACTTCGGATTTTTCCAAGGCCATTCAATGCCAATTCAGATCAAAATTAGAGTAAAAAAATTATGTTTGCGTTGACAGGATCATCATTATCATTACTTCCATCAACGATTATGGGTACCACAGACATTGCCTGGATGGCTTTCGCAAGGAGGAAAATCGTCATTGGATATCGCAATTAAAATTTGTTTGTTTTGGTCTACTGGACCAGGACGCCAGAATAGGAAATAAGAAGTCAAGTAGGGGGTTGCCAATACGGGAAACAAAGAGAGGATCGGGAAAGCCCCCCACATTTTATGGCGAGTTAAAGAAAACTTAAAGGATTTATGAAAGTTCGCCATTTTTTGTGACTGATAGACATCTTAGCAATTGAAGACCTTACTCAAATCCTTTTTGTCAACAAAGAGGATGTGGTGACAATTAAATGTGAATAACCACCAATGCTCCTAAATGGAAGGCAAATCTAGCTATGGCAGTTACTTTGAAAAGTTTTTTCTCGGAATTTTTACTGCATTCGCGTTTTAGCACTGGGTGGTTTGATATAGCCGAGTCACAATAAACAATTTTCTGTTCATAGTTGCATTGTCTTTTTGGCTCATCTCGATTAACACGAGGTTCTTTTTTTTTAACTTCCCCTTCCGCTTAACAGGACAAAGTGGTAGAACAGAATTTGTATATAGCTTGTATATATATATATATCTTATTTTGAACTTTTAATCCTGTATAAATATTCCTAGTAATAATAATAATAATAAATAATAATAATAATGAAATAATAATAGGCACTTGTTCCGTCTACGTACCTGGCAACACTCCGCCACTTAACCTCGTAAAGAATCATACTTAAATTTTCCGGTAGGCAAAACATCCTTTGTAGACGAGTTTAAGTCTTGTTGTGATACCGGGTACTTAGACCTAACGTCCCCAAGGTCGATCGATAACAGCATGTACCTAGTGTTNTTTTCTCTCGGTATTTTTACTGTTCTCGCGTTTTAGCACTGGGTGTTTTTATATAGCCGTGTCACAATACACATTTCTCTGTTCAGATTTGCATTGTCTTTTTTTCTCATCTCGATTAACACGAGTTTCTTTTTTTTTAACTCCCCCTTCCGCTTAACAAGACAAGTGGTAGAACAGAATTTGTATGTAGCTTGTATATATATATATATATATATATATATATATATATATCTTATTTTGAACTTTTAATCCTGTATAAATATTCCTAGTAATAATAATAATAATAAATAATAATAATAATGAAATAATAATAGGCACTTGTTCCGTCTACGTACCTGGCAACACTCCGCCACTTAACCTCGTAAAGAATCATACTTAAATTTTCCGGTAGGCAAAACATCCTTTGTAGACGAGTTTAAGTCTTGTTGTGATACCGGGTACTTAGACCTAACGTCCCCAAGGTCGATCGATAACAGCATGTACCTAGTGTTTACAAAGACTAAAATAAACGAAATTTTAATTGCGATGTTTTAAGTTTTGTCCAACGAATCGTTCATTTAAACTTCTATTTAAACCACAAGGGGTAAACATATGTATATATAATAATGAGACCAACTTATGATATGGGATCATAACAGTTTAACAACCTTGAAAACCTACAGAAAGCTTGTTTCTTGGGTATTGCCAAATGATTAGAAATGTTTCAGACTACACCAAATAGCACATTCTTCAGAGAAGTAGAAAACTATAAGTTAGGAATAGACATTTTATCAAGAGACTTAAGATCTATTTTCTAAGCCTATGGAAGGTAGCCTGATAATAGACAGAAAGCTGGTATATTATCAAAACCATCAAAAGGTTTGCATAATAAAAAATGATAATAACGAAAGCAAGTTGGATTTTTTCTTTATGTTGTCGTATTCTGCCTTAACACTTGATATGTTTTTCAGTTGTTTGTCTAAAATAAGCACCATACATTTGATACAGAAAAGAGTTTCAGGTTGTTTTCAAGAATTAAAAACCTTTACTTTCTGCGACTTATTCTTACGATTCCCTACAATGCGATGGAAAGGGGACTCTTTTATACCCAGTTAAGTGGTAGTTTGTGTAGACGGTTGGGTGTAACCGAATGGGTACCAGGATACTGGTTTGGTTGTGTGAGCTGTCGTTTTGGGAAATGCCTGTGCACATTACCTTTTAGGGATTATTATATGTTAATTTTTCAGAAGATGTGGCTATTACCTGCAGATCCAATGATAAAACAAAAAGGGAACAGTATTAATAGGTACCCGTTTTCCCCTTGCCGAAGCTCCCTTTGACGTTTGCAGGAGCTTTTTTATTACTCCTACCTTTACACCCGTTTACATAGAGATACTGCCTTGTTTCCATTAGTTTTTGATTATTGAAATAAGTCTGCTTAGTTTCAGTACGTTTCCAGTGCTGCTGTCTACGTCAATTTTCGTTTTACATCAGTAAATCACTATCGTTGGTTTTAAATATTTCGTAATAGGAGGTAAAATCTGTTGCTAACAAGAAACTTCGCACTTATAACCCAGTTATTAGAAGAGATGGCCACGAAAGTCATGAGAACTGATGAGCACTAAGTTAGACCGACCTTATGTTTTCTATTTACTTTACATAAACTTAAACATAAACATAAACCCATAAGAAAATTGGCATACTTCCTTCATATAAAGAGGGTTAAGTTTGAATATCAATTGATATTTTGGTTTTCTTAACAACTGGGTGAGCATTAGCTTGGCCTGCCATTAATCTGTTGTTTGTTCTGTGATTGTATGTTGAAATTTAACCTGCGTGTCACTTAATATAACAGTTTTGCCTCTCTTTAGATTCAAATGAATGTGAGTAAAAAATGCTCCATTCTCTGTGGAGAAGGAAAACCCCTATCATTATCACAAACAGAATCTGCTTTAATAGCAAAAAGAATTAAAGAGGACTACTCTGTTCATATGTGAGTACAGCACTTTGAAGCATAACTATTCTTTGAGAGAAAACCGTGCATAGCATTAAATTGTCTTGGGTTTTTAGGGATTTGGGGTGTGAAAATGCGCCCTTGAAAAGCCCAGAAGTCATTTCGTCGCAAAGTATTAAATGACATTATTAAGACTTAATTCAGATTTCTATCACTGTAACACTAGAGTTAAGCAAAATTTGTGTGTTTTAAACTAAGAAACAAACGCCTGCATACGGACAGAACTCAAAACCACGACCTTACATACTGTAAGTCGATAGCGTTAGATTTTTCCATTGCTGGGTAATCTATGAAACACTTTAGCAAAGATCTTGTTTATTTTATTCTGCCCTGCCCGTCTTAATCAGATATGGGGTAACAGTCATGGTAGCTTGAAGCAGACCTTAAGCACATCGCACTGCAACGGTTTAGTAAAACAGCCTCGTGGTAAAAATAAAGAAGATGTAATATTTCCGATATCCAATTCCTTGACATGATCCTCTCTACCTATTTTGCCTGCTGTCTGTTTTTTCTTTGTTTAGATTTTCAAAGATATCCATATGAAGAGCGTCAGAATCAACCCATGGATAAAATTAACTCATTTTTGCAGTGAAAGAATAATCATCTTGCCAAAAGGCGTTAAGACCACAAATTAAACCCATGTAGAGTAGCAGTAGTAGTAGTAGTAGTAGTAGTAGTAGTAGTAGTAGTAGTAGTAGTAGTAGTAGTAGTAGTAGTAGTAGTAGTAGTAGTAGTAGTAGTAGTAGTAGTAGTAGTAGTAGTAGTAGTAGTAGTAGTAGTAGTAGTAGTAGTAGTAGTAGTAGTAGTAGTAGTAGTGCCACCAGTAGTGGTGATAGTAGCTCTAGAAATAATGGCAGCGGTAGCAGTAATGACAGTAGCAGAAAGTGTAGTAGTAGTAGTAGTAGTAGTAGTAGTAGTAGTAGTAGTAGCAGCAGTAGTAGTAGTGTTAGTAGTAGTAGTGTTAGTAGTAGTAGTGTTAGTAGTAATAGTAGCAAGTAGCAGTAATGACAGTAGTAGTAGTAATAGTGTTAGCAGTAATAGTAGAAAGTAGCAGTAATGGCAGAAGTAGTTGTAATAGTAATAATAATTATAATAATAAAAATAATAGTAATGGTAATATTAATAGTAATAGCTGTTGTGGGTGTGATAATAGTAGTAGTGGTGGTAGCGGTAGAAGTAGTAGCAATAATGGTATTAGTAGTAGCAGCTAGTAGTGGTAGTAGTAGTAGTAGTAGTAGTTGTAGTAGTAGTAGTGGTAGTATTATCAGCACTATTGGTAATAGCTGTAGCAGTAATGGGAATAGGAGTAGAGTAGTAGTAGTAGTAGTAGTAGTAACAGTAGTAGTAGTAGTAGTAGTAATAGTAACAGTAGTAGTAGTAGTAGTAGTAGTAGTAGTAGTGGTGATAGTAGCTCTAGGAATAATGGCTGCGGTAGCAGTAATTACAGTAGCAGAAATTGTAGTAGTAGTAATAGTAATAGTAGTAGTAGTAGTAGTAGTAGTAGTAGTAGTACCACCAGTAGTGGTGATAGTAGCTCTAGGAATAATGGCAGCGGTAGCAGTAATGACAGTAGCAGAAATTGTAGTAGTAGTAGTAGTAGTAGTAGTAGTAGTAGTAGTAGCAGTAGTAGTAGTAGTGTTAGTAGTAGTAATAGTAATAATAATAATGATAAATAATAATAATAATAGTAATAATAATAATAATAATAGTAATAGTTAGTAGTCGTAATGGTAATAGTAGTAGTTGTTGTTGTTGTTCTTGTTGTAGTTGTAGTTGTAGTAGTAGTAGTAGTAGTAGTAGTAGTAGTAGTAGTAGTAGTAGAAGTAGTAGTAATAGTAATAGTAGCAAGTGGTAGTAATGGCAGTGGTAGCAGTAATGGGAGTGTGTTTAATCACTCCTTAAAATGTGTTCCAGTATCTGAAGCAAAAAACTGTCATATAGCTGGAATGAACAACTATCACTCCCGCACAATAATTTTAGTCCCTAAAAAAGAAAAACAAGCGAACCAAAGAAATTTTGTGCACGTTTTAACTTAGAGATCAAATTTAGCTTTTGAAATAAAAACTGTTGCTCTAGAGTCAGAAAGGTCAGACGTTAGCTCCACATGATAGATTTTCATGATTCCATTTGTTTGATTGCTATTGAGAACTGGTGACATCGACCGCCAGAAATCAATAGAGTCTTTTTTTATCTTATTTCACTTTATACAAGTTTTGTGTTAACATGACAAGTGCACTCTCATTTCCTGCAAACTGCTTCGGCAGTAGTCGATAGTTGAACAACACGGAAAACGTTGCAATAGGATGAAGTGCAGTTCTATCTTTGCTTCTAGATACCTGATTTTGCGTAACTCTTTGTGGAAGACATAGAAGATCCCGCGGGTAGAGGTGCATGGGGCAGACAGATGACCTCGGCCATTGTCAACAACAATCTAGTCTGGTAACATCGCTCCATTGGCAGTTGATCTAAGACAGGCCCATCTCAATGCCATGGACTATCTTTTTACAGTTGTCGCGAAAAGAAACGAGGTGGTCTTGGCTTTTAAAGGGGATTTAAAGTCAATATTTTGAAAAAGCTGTGAACTTTTAAAACCTAGTTGATCTGCCTAAGAAATGTATTATTATGTTATGCATACGTGTAGTGTAATTAATTAAATTAGTTCAACAGACTCAAGATTTGTTGAAACGAAAAAACATATGTACTGGATCATAACTTAACAGTTGTGTATCACCTTCGCGCATTTCTTTATGTTGCTATAATATAACAATCCCTCCTATTTAAATAAGGGATTGTTGTTGTATTCTTCAATGTTTTTTTCTTTCTTCTGTTAATAGGATAGTGGATAATTTACCCGCAGCCACAAAATTTCTTTTAATTGGTGGACAGGTATTTTTTATTTGATAGTGTATTCTCTAATTATTGTTTAAATCGAAAGAATGACTAAGGCATGAAGTTTTTAACTTGCCAATTACGTGGTATTAGTTTAAAATTATTACTTTTATATATTATTGTGGGAATTTGGCCCTTATTTTTTACCGCTGAATTTTGTTTTAGACAACTATGTTCTTTAATCATAAAACAATCATAAAACTAAACATTTATCATCCCTGGTTGATAACATCATGATGACGTCTTATTGTGATTAATATAATGGCATTTCCAAGATGTGGGGTTAAAACCTAGTTGTTAGTAGTAAATTGCATCATAAACAAGAAGTATTGGATAGCAACTAGCAGAGGTGCATTCCAAAACACAGGCCATTCTTTCAACATTGAAGGAGTGAGCCGTCACAAACATACAAATGTCGGTAATACTATCAACCCGACAAAAAATATCACAGTTTGTCGAATGAAGAATCACAGTTCTCTTCTATATTTCCAAGAAATCACAAATATCGTAAATATCTCTCATCAAATATCCCAAAATCTCAATACGAAAAACTGACGAGTTCACAAACTGTCCCTATTTACACGAATATACCTATAATTATTCAGCAAAAATAGTGCTGAGCTATCCTACATGAAACAATAGACAAAGAAAGATCCAGAAAATCTGGAAAGTCCTAAATGTTTAAAACGTGCTAGAAGTCATAGCTTGGAATTCTCACCATAAATCTCAAATAGTCTATGTTTCGTCAGCTAAATTACGTAATCAAGAAGTTTCTCGACACAAAGGGTATGAAGCTTCAAAAGACATGACTTGCTCGTTTCACCATGCCTAATACGCCTTTAAGAATTGCGACGTTATCTGAAGGAAGATGTAACTGAGCACATATACAAAGTGTTTTTGAAGCCAGATATGGTTCAAAGTATTTTTAATGGTCTGACTTCAGCTGCCCCGGAATAATTAGATAACGTTAAAAAATGTTGTCAACAAACTACAGGCATTTATGTTTAAGTGTAATGTTGTGAAGTAATAAATGTGCGTATTAATGAAAACTTATGTTTAATATTTAATTTAGAGTAAGCTATCGAATCATTGGGTTTAAATGAAATGTCAATTTTCCGCTATACTTTCATTTGGGCTTGTATTTTAATTCTAATCAGTTTGTTACGCTATAAAGATGTGTAAATGTTTCATAAATTTTAGTTATACTGCTTTAATTCTTGTAGATAAAAACTTTTTTTTCTCACATTTTTTAATTTAAGCCCTCCACAGTAGGGTGGGCTTTTTTTGGGGGGGGGAATGCAGGTCTTAAAAAATTTATCATTACAGGTAACATATTTAAGTACAGATTGGTACTTGTGTTGAACTAGATCCATGTACCGAGAAAAAGAGATCCCACTTCGACCCCACAGATAAAATGGCACCTTTCTTTTACTTCATTAACATTCCAAATAAAACTTTTAAACTTTTTCATGATAACATTTTTATGCGCAAGAAGTTTTTACGTATGTCAATTTCTCCACATAAAAGGGGTTCACACCTCGCAGTGTGGACTGGATTTGGCAATGCATTTCTTTGGACACTGTATAGCAGGGCAGCTAACTGGCAGATACCCCCAAAATCTTGTCCCATGCACATCGATCAACTGTGTGAGGTTGAGAATGTGCAGGTGTTAGAGAAAGGTGCTGTCAAAATAAGGTTATGGAATTTTAAATGGACACACTAATAAAACACCGAAGGCCTGACGTTTTACTTCACTTTACTACCAAGGAAGTTTGTTTGGTTGATGTTCCGTGATTTACAATCAATAGTTATATTTAAAGGAATAAAACAAAAATGCAGTTGGCATGATATGAAAATAAAGCTGCAAAAGGCCTTGAATATTCGAAAAGTAGTCATTACAACTACAATTTGAACACTGGAAATTGTAATCAACAATCACATCACATTTCTAATACAATACGTTGTGACAAGGAAAGTGAATTTTAGTGCTCAGCTGTTTAACTCTGCTCACATTTGTCACTCTCCCGGCTGCAATATAACACATATATTGAAATTTGAAGACTGCGGAAGTGGGGTGACATGGGTAAAATGTTTTTAAGCCTACCTATACCACTTAATTCTGACATAGCATAAAACGAATGAATTTTTTGTATAAAAGGTCTTTCCATAACCCTAATTAATGCAAAGCATTTGATAAAAGCAGTTAGTAACTTTTTTGGTTGAAATGTAAATGTACTATCTTATGTTGTTTAAGTGGTTGATATGTATCATACATATCTTATAGGTTTAGGGTATAAGTGTTTCAGGTACATTTCATGATTCCGACTGCTACTTTTTTTTTCAAGGTTCAGTATGACCACGGATACAAGCTTGGTTACAATTCAGAGAAGGTATACTCCATACCTTGTATGAGACCTGGCACACTTCTTTGTAATTAAATGTTGTTTTTTTAGATTCACTTGTCAAATATCTAGTTGGGATGATGGTAGAGGACTTTTTTGTACAAATTCTTACGGTATTTACCATAACAGACAACAGAGTTTTATAAGATGTTTTTCAAAAACGATTATTATTTCGTTAAATTTAAATACCATCAGTACGACGGTTTTCAACTAGAAGTATTGGAATACGGGACTGTGGAAGTTAAATTTTTTTTACATTCTTTACCGCAAAAATGTCCTTTTCTTCAATTTTTAAATTTTACTTTGAATAGAATTGCTTATGAAAGCGGTTGCCATTGTAGAGGCGTTCTTTATAATGATGTAATTTTCTTTCTGGCCACCAAAAAGGAGTATTAGAATGGTACTGTTTTGAGATTGTATTTGCTATTTACATTAATCTTGTGACTCTTGCCGATCGTAATGTGAGTAAAAAAGTGTTGGTGCTCTAGTGACAGAGCAGAATTGGGAAAAACGTGCTACCTACATTGATTGTTTTAAGAAACAAGAACTAGAGTGGGTGAAGTAAACAATGCTCATCAGATTTTTTGCCCCAAGCTTTACAATGCTACCCATCTGATCTGCAGGATGACGATGCAAGTCACACCGTGTGTATGCATATTAAATATGTTTGCTCCAAAAACCTTGTTGAGGCATATTTGAAAAAGTTTATTCGTAGTGATATTGACGTTAATTTTAACTTTTTTGCAAACCATTCAAAGCATTGCCAAAACATCAACTGGTACCTGTGTACATTAACCAATTTCACCTTTTATTTTTGAATCCTCACTTTAGACATTTATTAATAATCATTTAAAGTTTGTTCTGAAATACAATACACAAAACAAGTAAGTATAAAGAGTTTTTTGTTTTCTTGTTTATCACATAAGAAAGCTTTGAGGAACAGTCGTATTAAACAAAAATCGGGGGTTGACCAATTAGATTTTGTGCTTTTGGAAGTGGACAGAAAAGAGTAGTAGAAACTTTTGTTGAGCCAAGTTTTGTTAGTCTCCGTCAAGTGACAACATTTACCTACAAAAGAAAGTCGGATCCTAATGGTATTGCAGGATCTGTTTGGACTTGGTGATTCGTTTGGTCATATTTAGCCCAACAGCTCCAAGAGATTTGGTATTTATTGCCTTAGTAACACAGTACCGATTTTCTAGCATGGCTTTTATGTTTCGCTCCATGTTGTTGATCACAAGATTAGCGAAGAAGATTCTTGTCGTTTTTGGAAAGACTACATCTCCAAACAGTAGAGCCAGTGTTACGCCATAATCGTCGTTGTCGCCATGATCAGACTAAGCATAAGAGCGCATGGGAAAATAAATGCATACTGCTTAAGACTCGGCAACAGACTAACGAATATAACCGTCGGAACGCTGGGTACATTAGACAAAAGAAGACTTTAAAGCTGGAATGTCGCGCAAAAAGCAACCCATGGTCGTTGGTCGTGCAGAACAGAAACGTTTGTTGAGAACTGGTGCATTGACATACATAGTACGTTTTACACTGACGTTAGACTAATTTTTTAAAAGTTAACACCTACGCTGCCTATTTTTGATTCTGGTGTAAACATTTTCAGTGACAGAGAATATTGAACTAAGAATTAGAAATATGTCTCAGACATCGGAAATTTTACGCAAAAAATTATCTTGTGGTGGGCACCATATTTTTTTGGACATAATTTCTTCACACTTCCAGCATAACAAAACCTCCTTTAGAATTATATGTATTGATAAAATTATTGATTTCCTGTGTTCATTATTTATTCGAAGATTATTTACTGTAATTAGTTCCATGCTAAGCAGGTAAGTAAGTTTGATGACTGGCGAGACGTCGATGGTAGCCTAACCCCATCACCACCCCACTTTTATTAGAGTAATGTGTAGTAGACAGTGCCTGTTGTGACCCCATTTAATACCAACCACATCACAATATACTCAGTCCACATTCTGATGGTCTGCGCCTAGGTGATGGCTTCGGACGTCAATTCTGAATTTTGTATTCGACAAATGCAATTATACGAATTGCCCCAAATACCTGGCAGACCTGCGTTGATCAGGGGGTACGAAGAACTAACCATACAGACCTTGAAAAACTGTTTTCTTTAAATAATACTCTCTCTTTAGCTTTCATTAATGCCTGAGGTCTTCGTTACAATTTTTGTGAGACCTCATTCTGATTAATCCTGATGACGGGAGAACCTTTTCCATTATATCTCATTTTGATTTCTGCCCCTGGGTATTGTACATGTTGTTGCCATTGTAGATGTTAAGGAGCCTGTTTTAAGTCTTGTTGACAAGCCACCTTATCATAAGACTTCTCAATTTGGTCAGAGTGACTGGGTTGGATTTCGTCAGTTTCTTGGTGATGTTCCTTAGGATTCAGTCTTCAGCAAATTAGCTTCTGATGGTGCAACTGAAATAACAGAATGGATTCAAGTTGATATTAAAGCATTTGTACCTAATTACAAAGTCATACCTCATTCACCTCCATGGATCATTGCTCATTGTTCTTCTGCCATTCCTCATCGAACTCATTTCTATGTTCAGTTAAAACGTGATGGAACTGATGAATCTTGAATTTCTTTTAAACCGGCTAGCAATGCTTCTCATAGTTTGGTTTCTGTTGCTACATCTCACTATTCAGCCCACTGTTGGTTGCCATCATCGGCTCATTTTTCAATTATGATTGTATGTGACCATTAAACACAGTATAAAATGTTGACTTAGGATCAGAAACTGTAAACGCTGGCCGCGTTTCACTGATGGCTACTTAACCCAGGAGAAATACATATTAATACCCATTGGAGGGGAATCAGTTGCTTTGTATAGTCACCTGCCATGTATTGGGCGTATACGGCAAGTTACCGCTGATCACAGGTGGCCACTAGCACAGGTTTGAATGTATTGCAGATTAATTATGACCCCCTAAAGTCCCAGTTCCTACTCACAGATGTGCTTCTTTTTTTATTGACGAAAAAGGCCGCGTACCTTGGCGCCACTGTCTCCACAAATATTGATACGTTGGTAGCGATTTTCTTTTCTACGATGTCGGGATGTGCTTGTCCGTCAAACGTTCTACCTAAAATAATTGCACAAGAAAAGAAAAAAGAGGTCATGTACCAAAGACATTAGAAAAATGCCGAAATAACAAGAAACAAAAGAAGACATGCTTGCTTTCGGTTTGAAGTACTACGTGTGTAAGTTCACCAGTGGTGAATTCTTAACCGGGTAGCTAACGGATAAGTAAGACACAGAAACACGTTTTAGAAAATGTATCTGAAAGAGAAATAATAGGTCTATGGTTTTCCAGTTTTAATTGCTTGTGGTACCTTACATGGAGGTCAGAATTACGGAATTTTTGCATATAGGGCCAAGATTGGCTGTTGCAATTATTGAAAAGTGAAGGGTCACTTGTATGGAATTGATAGAAGTTTCTTTGGAATCTGAGGGTCCTTTATTTTTTCATGGATGAGCTCATTGTTCAGAGTGCCTTCGCATAGAAGTTAGCTGTATAAGATTTCTATAACGAACACAGGCAGAAAAAGGAAGATAGTCATATTGTCTTGGGTATTCTACTCTCTAGATTCAAGCGCCGTTCAAACAGTTGTTTAAAATTTGTTATTGTGTATTTGAAACAATAACATGCTGGTCTGGTCAAAATGCTATTTTCTGATTGACTAATATTGTTTAATTTGCTGTCCTTTGTGAAGAAATCAAACTTGCATATCATCTTTTTGGAAATCAAACAGAACGGAGGGACCTGTTTAAGCCCTCCCCCATATACGAGTTCCAGTGGTGTAAAAATTTGGGCATTCAAGATTCTGGTCCATGAACTTGCCCCCTTCAGTAACTCAGCAGATTTTATTTATTACGTCAGTGTCCCCATAAGGTTCTTTTTGTTTGGTTTGCGGTACTATGCAGAAAATGTATGTACACCAAAAGTTTAATATTATTGTTATTTAGAGCAACTACATCAATGCCAGTTTTGCAGAGTATACTATAAGCTCCTGGCGTCATTCTAGCGCGGTTTATGTTTATTTTCCATGTGTACTGGATATTCACTGGAACAGTATTTTGAATTTTAAACAATATTCTTAACTCTTTCAGCTTAAAGGATTGACACCTTATTCAAAGATATTTTAGATATGCTTGTAAACTGAAACTGTTCTCCTTTATCTTGAAAATTCTGAACTTTATGGACTGAGAGGAAGCCATAGATGTAAGAGCTTTATCATGTCATGAGTCGTAAGCTTTTCCCCTAATGTCTGCAGCAAGTCGCAAACGTTTCCTATGATTTAAATGAATTCTTTCTTGAAGAAGTTGACGACTTGGCCGTTTAAGTATACACCTTGATCTGTTTGTGGTAACTGGGCAACGAAGACGTTAATCAGTTGGAATCACATGGTTGTGTAGGCATCTTAAGGAGAACCTTAAGTGATTGGTAAATTCAGCAATCTTGATCTTTGTTCTTTCCATCAAAACCCTAAAGAATGATAATTCGATCTCCATCCTACCGGCCGACAAAGGGCGTGGAACTGTCATCCTCAACAAAGCTGATTACATCCAGAAATGCCAGGAGCATCTCAATAACGGACCATATACGATGGTTAAGCGCAGCCCAATGAACTCAGTCAAGACCAAAGTCAGCAAAGCACTAATTACGTTACAGAAAAACCACCTCCTTGATAACTGCTTCTACCACAGATTAAAACCCAAAGACTCGGCTTTACCACGGTTCTATGGATTACCAAAAGTACATATACCTAATGTTCCAATACGTCCAATCGTCGCTTACTCTGGAAGTCCGCTCCATTCAGTTTCACGTTACATAGCTGACCTTCTGCGTCCCTACACAAAGATGAATCCACACCACTATAACAACAGCACTGATATTGCTTCCTTCATTACACACCAAAGAATCCAACAAGATGAAATCATGGTGTCCTTTGATGTCACATCATTATATACAAGCATCCCCATTGACGACACCTTACGAATTGTAGAGGACCTTCTTAAACATGATGATTCATTACCATGAAGAACCACACTGAAACCTTCAGATATCCTGGACCTACTACGAGTACTTCTCACCAACACATGCTTCCTCTTCAACAATGACATCTACACACAAGCCAACGGTGTACCCATGGGAGCCCCTACATTCTCGGTTATTGCTGAAATATCCATGCAAGCATTTGAAACCACGGCATTATCAACAGCAGACCAAGGGCCAACTGTATAGGAAAGGTACGTTGATGATGTCTTTACAATCGTCAAAAAGGATCACCTACAAGGTTTCTTTGAACACATAAACAGCATGCACTCAAATATCACATTCACCATGGAGAAAGAAGAACGAAGAGAAATACCCTTCCTGGATGTCCTAGTAAAGAGGCAGG
>RDPX01000190.1:152403-164196 GCA_003991215.1 Morbakka virulenta
CATATATATATATATATATATATATATATATATATATATATATATAAATCCAGTATAGTATACAAAATAACTAGACAAATTTAGCAGTTACTACTAGTTTCATGTTTTGTTAACAATCTTCAATCTTCAATCTTCAAACTGGGAGTTTGAAGATTGTTAAGAAAACATGAAACAAGTAGTAACTACTAAATTTGTCTAGTTATTTTGTATACTATACTGGATTTATAAACGCTCTGGAAACATTGAGCACTCTTAGTGAACATTGGTATACTTTACTAATATCTAATATTACTATATATATATATATATATATATATATATATACATGCTCAAGAGTTTTTTTCTTCTTTAGGTTTATTGGTTTTAGTTTTTCATTGATTAAGGTGGTTTGCTTTTGAGATTGGTAAGCTGAGAACCAGTACGAATATTAAAGGAATCAAACGGCGTATAAACAAAAAAGTGTTTCCTTGCGATCTTCTGTCGTTACTCAGTCACTTTGTACAGTGTGGACTTCCGAAGAGTTATTGCATGACTTTATTCCTACTGATATAACGGGCCCAAAGCTTGAATATTCTTTTAATAAAGACGAGTTTTGACCTGTATCACAATTTTCGTTAAAGTCTTGTTTTTTTACTCCTGTCCATAGTGGTGACCACTTGGATGAGTCGCATTTTAGATCTTGTTTACACCAACCAAATTACAGAAATAAGGAGCGAAAGATGTGACCGCAAATATATTTGTTTTATGACCTTCATTTTGCTTTTTTATAGCAAAAATCACGGTCAATTTAGTAATGATCAAACTTGATACGTTAGCTTTATAGAACATAATAATTGTTTTACTCGAAAATAGGCGATTAATCAAATATTGTTTTAAATGGTTAGCTAGCTGTTTGTTCAAATTTATATCAATTATTTTATATTTTGCGTAATGTGAAGAGGCCATACTGTTGCAGCACTGGGACGTTTTTGTGATTGACTAATGCATAAGATTTTCTGGGGTTTTATGCAGAATATTTATTGATGTTTTTTGTCCCCTGGTGCGCTCTTTTTCTTGTAGTATTGGAACCGATCACATTGAAGTGGGCAGCGACAAAAAGTCCTGTACAATAAAGGATCCGCGTCAGCCCCAACAAATATCTGAAACAGGTAAGTGGTGTCATAGTTATATTTATTGTAAAAAAACATGCGTATGGAGGATGTTTGGAAAGTTTATCAATATATTTTGTCTTTGGAGAGTTACACAATAACTTACTCTGTGGAATATATATTTATTTATATTTAATTGCATTACGCTCACCTCTGCGTGATTATTTAATTCAGCTTATCATTATTCGATTTTGTTTTGTTGTTGGGGAGGGGTATGCATTAAAGAGCGTTATCTTTGGAGTTGGCTACACATTTTTTTTGTATTTCTTTCTTGAAGTACCGACAAAAATCTTAGCTGAAAACCCATTCCTGCACCAACCAGTGTATTTCTGTGGTTGAAAACCAAAACCATAAGTCTGTAAACACTCCAAGCTCATTGAACTGCATTGACTGCTGTTATATCCAAGTTTTTTTAGTTTAATTCTCAAAATGCTTTATTTACATGTTTAGATTTCCGTAGTGTTATGGTTTGTTGTTGCCCCTTCCACTATTTCTGGCCGTATACCGGGAGGTAACCAGTAGACTTTTTATTGAAGTATAGCTCTCGGTATGAAAGAAAGGAAGACAATAAACACAAGACGGAGAGAAATAGTTCTCAGAACGTTGCTCAGTAAAACGCGCAAGACTAATTGCATAATAAAGCTTATATATCTATGGCAATCAGTGTTTTATTGGAGAAAGGGGCGTCAGTTAATTTGTATTTAAGTTAATTTATATGTTATGTTTTCATTTAAGTTGTATTATTCCAGTTCGATTGTCTTGTATTTTATTTGAAATACGAAGGGTTCTTGATAATGCGTACATGTGTATATATATATATATATATCTATATATATATATATATCTATATATATATATATATCTATATATATAGTGTGTGTATTTCTATGTATTTATGTATGCATGCATGTATGTATGTATCTATGTATGTATGTATGAATGTATGTATGTGTGGATAACCTCATAGCGTAACTTATATATGCATGTATAAAAAAAATAAATATTAGTAATATTGTTTTCGTCATGAGTAATGTGGTAAGCTTTCCTCGCTGGCTTGTTTCAGCTCAATTTGTTGCCTCTCTTGGGACTTGTTTCTCTCAACAACTTCATGCTCATATAGTTGTTTTCCCTTATAAGTCAATGAATGTAATGTCTACTTTTTTCGGATGACTAAATCGTGAAACTCTTTGCCTTATTTGGTGCTTTCCGTTGTGATATGACTGGAGCTCCAAGGTCAACTCACATCTATTGCCCAAGCCGGGTTTTTTTCTGTTTTTCCTTCATAGTTTCATACACTTTTATGGCTTTTTTAGGGTTTGTTTGGTAAAACAATAAGGTAAGGCTTTTTATCGAAAGAAATGTGTTTTTCTTAAACCCGGCATTTTTATTCTTTATTTAGGACCTACAGATTTATATTTTACGTATGAAGTAGTTTGGGAGGTGAGTGACATTTGTAATGCACTATACACTTGCTAACGGTAACAGTGTTTGACATAACAGTATTATATATATTTTAGGAAAGTGGATTTTTCTGCCTTAAAAAGTTGGCTAGCATGGGCCTCCATTGTTTTTTGCTCATTTTTTTTGCATAACAAACCGATAACACTAAACGCTGTCCAGTTTGATAGGTAATTCAGAAATGACAGTCTTTTAATGCCCCTTTCTTCTTCCATTGGTCTTTTCGGATAAGACATGCAACTCCAAATTTCTCCCTTCTGATGACACACGCAAGAAAACCAAACTGCCATTTTTTTAATTGAATTGTGTTTTCCTTTACGCCTGCCCTTTGTTTCACTCCAACGTTACTGATTCTTTCTGCTCGTACTATTTTTAGTATTTTTTGGAGGAACCACATCTTGGCAGCGTTTATGATGTTTTGTCCAACTCACACTCCAAAGAGCAGGGTTAATTAAACATAAAAGTGTTTTGATTGTTATTCTGCTGCTTCTAAGTAATTTGCCCATTTTGCCCATTTTGCCCATTTTGCCCAATGCACTTTTTGCTAAAACAAAACTTTTTTGATCGCAGAAAATACCTAAATATCCCTAACCCAGCCGTAAAATAGGGAATAACTAAACTTTACTGTGTTTTAACGGCATCTTTTTAACTGAAGGTCGCCATGTCATAATTGGTTACTGTAACAACACGGATCAATATGTTACTTTACTGAAAAAGCAATGGGGAAATAAAAGTTGTATTTTAGAGCAAAATGATGAAATGAAAGGTAATTGTTTCAATCAATAACGGAAGCGTTAAGACTCAAAGTCATATTCAAAATAGATTTGTGCATGGGATTATTAAGATTGTATCTGATCGCAAGGAATGTAGATGCCCATATTTGAAGTAAGATTCTGAAGAGACCTGTGTCTGAACTTAATGCAGCTTAAATTATATTTATATTATATTATACGTATTTTGAAATTTTTTAATGATTTATTTATTGATTTGTTTGTTTTTGCTTCGTTATAGGAATACCGTGTAGATTAAATTACCATGTAACAGAAGCACAAAAAATCCAACTACATGTAACCGATTGTGCTAAAATGGCTTCTGGCTTTACTCAGTGTGAAGCTCTTTAAATAACACAGATTTTTACTCGTTGCTTTTATAACCTGCGAGTATTTTTTTTATCTTGGATCTTGCCAAATGAGACCTCTCTCGCAGCTTTTATCTTATATCCACATTTCAGGTCCACTTTCCATATAAACTAGTCATACCGAATTCCATTAATTTCATCCTTTGGTTCGAAGCAACCGTGCCACCGATTGTTTCTTTTGTATTATCGAAGATTATTGGTTAAAAAGAATCGACTGTGTCATAAAAAGTACATTGATTTTGACATTTTTGGAGTGCTGAAGTATTCTCAAAAATTCTGCTTCTCCTATACTTGATTCTTATTCAAGTTAGATTTTAACCAGCCATGTTCGTGTTTCTTCCTGCCTTGCCATAAGTATTTAGTTTCAGGATCGAATTTTTTAATGGCATTTCCTTTGATTAATTATCATTTGCTTTCTTTTGTTTTTAGGCAAGTGACATTGCCTGGGCCTCTCGCTGGGATACTTACTTAGCTATGAGTGATGTGCAAATTCATTGGTTTGCCATCATTAATTCTGTTGTTATAGTACTGTTTTTGTCAGGTAGGTAGATAAAAGTTCTTTAAAATTTGTTCGGAAATTTTGTTTTCAGTCAAAAGACTAAGAAAATTTAATATATCCGTAAACGCATACAATGACCAAAAAGCTCATTGCTTTGTCATTAGTAACACGTGACAGTTAATATACACCGCAAGTTACGAAAGGTGAAGATAAAAAAACACGTTAGATCATAATTCTGCAAGGTTTCCTATTCTTGCTGTCGTCGTGAATATTCCAGCAAATCTTAGCGTATAAACCCGCACACATACATATCGTATTTAAAGGTACTGGCGAATTTATCTTGATAACAGCATAAGATCCGTTATCATTAATTAAATTCCATATGATGGCTTAGTATAGAAAAACTGGACCTTTTCTTTAACGGAAGTGGGTTTGTTTTACTTGTGCGAAAGCTGCAGGTGAGGGAAACCTCTCCTTCGAGAGAGATTGTTTTACTTGTTGTCAGGCTATAAAGGTGCAGGGGGAATTTCTGCTTTTAAGTACCGAAAGTGAATTGCATGTACTTTTTAAAAAGACTCATGTGCCTGTGGCATATTTAATAGGTAGGTATCTTGCCCCCTACACTAAGTATTTGTTTAGTGTTACTCTTTTTTCATATGAACTGTATAAACACAAGATTTGCAAATTATGTCAGATTTGCCAGTGTTAAGGCGTTAGTATTGCTTTGAAATTGGCTTAATTTTGCATGGCGTCCAAATAATTTGGCTTTACTTAGTATAGGTAGGAGCAGTGGCTTAGTGGTTAGTGCAGTTTAACTGTTGGGGCACGTTCCCACAAGCAGGCAAATGCTTTGGAATTTTGTGAAAAGAGAAAGCTGTGGATTGGCTTTGGGAAAGGTATCCGCCTAATAAATTCGCTACCGCCGCAATAAAAACCTNAACTCATGTGCCTGTGGCATATTTAATAGGTAGGTATCTTGCCCCCTACACTAAGTATATGTTTAGTGTTACTCTTTTTTCATATGAACTGTATAAACACAAGATTTGCAAATTATGTCAGATTTGCCAGTGTTAAGGCGTTAGTATTGCTTTGAAATTGGCTTAATTTTGCATGGCGTCCAAATAATTTGGCTTTACTTAGTATAGGTAGGAGCAGTGGCTTAGTGGTTAGTGCAGTTTAACTGTTGGGGCACGTTCCCACAAGCAGGCAAATGCTTTGGAATTTTGGGAAAGGTATCCGCCTAATAAATTCGCTACCGCCGCAATAAAAACCTTCAGACATTCACTCTTTATCCGAATGCAGGAACCGGGGGAAAGGACGTTGAAAGCAACAAAACAAAATTTTGGTTTAGACCTATTTTCCCCTTCTTCTTTGAAAGGTAGATTTGGAGGGAAGTTTCGAGTACGAGTGTTGACTTTAAAACCTTTACTTTGAAACGACGGTAAGCGTGGTCTTCATAGGGGTCTGCAAGCTGCATTTTTTATCAGCATAGAGAACAGTTGACGATATTGGAGAAAGTCTACTAAACTTAAGAGCAAAGTTTTGAACAACAGGAAAGCAGCAGTTAATGAGAGAACTAAGTAACGGTAAAGTGAAACTCTTTTTTATTAATATAATGGTTATCGTCCGTGTGGCTATTAATAATACTTGTGAAGGAGAAGATACATATAATCCCCTACAGAAAGATGCTAATTCTCCAAAAGAATTTAAGTTTTGTATAATTCTATGGAAGTTACGATGAGGGTAGCCTACCCGAAAGAGAAGATACTTGTACCCCCTAAGGACGTTAGGATGGTCATAACCCCAACAAATTAATAGCTACAAGAAAATAGCTAATGAATTTACCATAGACACTTATGGTAAGTGCTGTTAATAGTCAACTTGGCCCTTTTTACCTTACCTGTTAAAGACTGAGCTTCAACACTAATTTCTTGTGCCTTTTTTTAGGAATATTAGCAATGATAATGATACGGACACTAAGAAGAGATATTGCCAAATACAACAAAGATGATGACTTGGTAAATATATAATGCATACTCTGAACTATACTCTGATTGTATTAATTGTGATCTTTCCGAAATTTGACTATATGACAAATTATTCTAGTAGATTTACCATTCAGCTTTACAATTATATTTATTGATTGTACATTTATGATGACAGGCTTTATTTGCAAATATTCAGCAGAACTCTGATAGGGTTTAAATAATTACTGACCAGCCTCTGATGCCTTTCCTCTTCCTGTTTAACTCAAATATTTTTTCCCGCTGGTTATCAATAGACGTCCTATTGTTTTGCCAACGTCATAGTTGTTTACACTCTCTATCAGAGCATACGTGTCATAAATGATGT
Source organism: Morbakka virulenta (assembly GCA_003991215.1). Lineage (NCBI taxonomy): Eukaryota > Metazoa > Cnidaria > Cubozoa > Carybdeida > Carukiidae > Morbakka > Morbakka virulenta. The sequence continues at coordinate 158,999 of RDPX01000190.1, forward strand.
TAATTACAGGGTTTGATTTTTCTTTGTAATATAATATGGCAAAAACACTTTATTTCTGACAATTTTGTAAGATTTTGTGGCAACAGATTAAGTTAGGTTAGGTAAAGCTTAGCTAATTAAATGTTCATTAATTCAATGAATAATTGTTATTTGATTAACCACCATACTATTACTAGTGTACTAAAAATTAGTGTTGGCGTTCAGTTATGCCAGAAGTTCGTCACTTGATTTCACTTGTTCACAGTTAACAATGATTGCTTTTGACTATGAAAACTCTTCGACATTTTGGAACCCAGATAAAGCGTGTTGGTTTTTTTTGTCGTAATGTTAAAAGATTAAGGGTGACTTGATTCTGGCAGAAGCTGCAAAAAAAGTTTATATTTTTCCTTCCAGATTGTTACGCTATATAATTTTTTTTGTTTGTGGAAATTTTTTACACAGCATTATGGTTGAATACACAACTTTAATGAGTAGCTTTAACGAGTATTTTTGGCGTACCAAATGCTCTGAAACCTTTTAAATTTAGTCGAAAACGCTTACAATCATGGTAGTTTCTAAGAAATGTGCTTTTCTTGGTGATCCTTTATTTTAAAGACATACACTTGTTTATCTACATTAGCTTTTTGCCTGATTATTTGACGTACAATACTGTGGTAATTCGTATCTGTTATCGACCTCACTTCTTAAATACTTTTCTTTGGTGGTTTGTGTTTTGGTTGTGTTTTTAGCACCATTGTTATGGGTTCCATTGTTTACATGTTTATCATATTTTAATTTTTGTTCCTGTCAGCTTTGCAAATCGACATACAAATATCCTAAGAGCAAAATAAAGGAAAGCAGTTTGAATGGTGGGGTCAAAGTAATGTTGTCCTTTGACGTCAGCATTGTCCGGCCGAAATGGCAGAAATACTAGCTGTGTATGCTTTTATTTGCAGAGAAAAGATAGTATAGTGTATTTTAAAACAATCACTTTTGAATGAGTGGGAGCTTTTGAAAAGGCTGCTGCAATTAAATTAAAGATAAGGCACATCGATGTTTTTTATGAAATTTATTTTTAACAGGAAGATGCAGTGGAGGAAACTGGGTGGAAATTAGTCCATGGGGATGTTTTCAGACCGCCAAAACATCCCCGCCTGTTAGCAGCCTTCATCGGTTCTGGCGTACAGATATTTTTTATGGTGTTAATTACAATAGGTAAAACTTTTGTTAAAATTTATAGTTTCAATATTGCTTTAGTTTTGAAAAGGGATGTTGTTTTTGCTGTTATTTGTTGCAGTTATTGTAAAGAATAGTGTCATAGAGCAGCTTAGAAGATTTGCTAATGATATTGCCCTCGGGCAATTTTGTAATAAAGTTTATCGAATCAATAACAGGAAAAGCATTATCTGAAGGCCTGCAACCTTTTTTCGGCCCAAATAGGCTTGAGGTCACCACTCTCCGCAAAATGTTGCCCCCTGAAACTTTTGGCAGGCCAACGTTAAAGGCAGTATTGGCTACCTCAGTTTTGAAAGCTCCTTGTACCTTTACCTTATCCATGAATATTGATGTTTGTCAAGTAAAATTTGACCCATAATTTTCTGGCAAGTATATTTGAAGAATATAAGGGAAACCTAAAATAAGGTTAAATCCCTTTTTAAATGGTGACACAGTTTCTTAACTTCTGTGAAAAAGACCACATATAATTTTTGACATTTTGAAATCACATGCAAAAAACACTGATATATATTTATATTTGTCATAACGTAAAATCCTTTTCCTGGATGAGAAATTTGGTGTTGTAAGATTTTGCCCCACGGGACCTATATCACGTCGATTTTAACATCGGCATACAGCGATGTTGATATATATATATATATATACTCAATCTGCAGACAGTACTGTTTCGCCCTTATTGGGCTCATCAGTGCAGCACAGAGCTTCTGAGACATAACTCTCTGGCCGTGTTGCCGAGCAAACACAGCTTAAAGAGTTATTGTGGGATCCTGTCAGAGTGCTCAAACCACGCATGCGCAGTGAGTATTCCATTATGCTAACACACACACATATATATATACACATAGTATATGGCATAGCCCGACGTTGTGAAAGGGTTTCAAGGTTTTCATAAAGCTCAGGTCCAGCCAGGCAGAGGACGACTTTGGATTCAGTCAAGAAGAGTCAAATTAGTTTTCAAGCACAAATGGTTCACTTGACTGTTATCCATCTTTTTAGATGTTTTAATGATGTTACAAATACCACTTTCTTTTACTTGTCCGTATTGTTTATTTTTGCAAACTGATGTATTGGACTTGACGTTACCTAGCATCAAATTGTTTATTGAACATATTGCTAACATTTTTCTTCTTAGTTTTTGCAATGCTTGGAATGTTGTCACCGTCCAGCCGTGGTAGCTTGATGACAGCGGTTATATTTTTGTTTGTTTTTATGGGGTAAGTGAATTGGAAAAGTACATTGTATACATCCTTACAGTTTTTTAATTATTATTATTATTTATTTATAATTATTGTTTATTTGCACATTAAATAGTAGCACCATTATGGCATTACCAAAATACTAACCAATTTGAAAGATATATTTCTTCTTCAGTTTACCACGATATTTATATCGGTCGTAAAAGTGTATCACCTTTCTTGTTTGAGATTTACCACATGAATTATTTTTGTCACAGCTGATAAACGCGGAGTATCAGAGATAAGATAATATAGGAGACTGTTTAAAAACGAAGGCTGCTTTAATCCATTACACATATACAAGGAATACTAATATTAATACTTCAAGAAAATATATAAAAGTATACAAAACGAAATTTAAGAATTAATCTGACCAGATGGTTCGGCGACCGTCTGTATATAATCCTTCGACGTTAGAGAAGGCCACTAAGACTTGGATCCTAAAAAAAAAAATAAAAAAATTTATCCGCGATCTGTATGTAAAAATAGTTCATGATGACATGACCGGAGTTTGGGACATGCCAGCTTCCATTACCTCAGCATGCAGAGTGCTGGTGTCCGTACCTTGGATTTCGTAAGTACTGCTACGTCATCGTACAACGTCAAGGGGGAACTTTGACAGCTTTGTGGAAAATAGCTCCCCTTTTTATTGGCTGTTTTTTGTTAGAGTTAAATATGTTAAACTGGAGAGTTTTTAATAAATGAAATATTCCAAAAAGGAAATTCGCGAAGAAAAGCCACTCAGGCGCTTATCAAGACACCACTTTACTGAATTATTCGGCTTCAATATCACTACCTATTATTAATTCTTTTCGATTAAAATCAGGTATTGTGATTATTTGTATTGCAAAAAAAAGGGATTAAATATACTGAGAGTTCAGTGGACTCATGGCATCTTAATATTTTATTGCATTAATTCATCCGAATCTCTCTTTCTGGTGGTAGGGTTAAATGTTTTTTCATAACTTAATAAAGCGCACTCTGTACAAGGTTAAATGACCTCCATTTGTTTTGACACCGACTCACAAAAAATGACAGACTCTTCAGATCCTTCCTTTGTTTTCCGTATCGATAAAAACTCTGTTTGATTTTTGTTTTTTTATTGTGACGTCTTGGTCTTGTCGAGTGCCATTGAAAAAGCTTTTTGACCAATTTTGAAGACCAAAACCTAATACGGAATTTTGGTAGTCTATATAATGCATTTATTCCTATCCAAATGTCAAGCGTTTATTGGAATCAGCTTTGTGGATGAATTCATGGTAGGCGATTGCATTTATACCTGCAAACGTTACCGTGCAAAATGAAAAACCGCCGTAGTGTATTAATACAACCTTTCATTGTTGATATAATGATTTTTATGCAAGTCTTTTGCTAAAGTTCTTTGCCACAGAATTCCGATGTAATAAGCAAAATGGCCATGCTAGTACGTAGTTGCTACTGCAATACCCTACACTTGCATTTTATTTCTTATTACGTACAGCAAAGAGAGGGTATGCATGGCAGAGGAAGGAAGAGAATAACCTACCTGAAAAGCGTAGGAAGGTGGACAAATACGAATGAGGTCGAGCGTCTATGAAGAGTGAAGGAAAGAAAATTGTGAAGACGCATGATGGCCGACGTTCTATCCTGACATGGCACCAGATGAGAAAGTGGACATTAAGTGACTGAAACATTGTACAGGTTCGATACCAAGCTTTGATATCGCATTGTTTTTGGTGCGTGGATAGAATTATGGAATACCATCACAAAGTCAAAAAGCGATTAGTTTGATTGAGTGCATGGGCTGTCGATGTTAGTATGTGAATCCATGGCAAGCGGAGTATATGTATGCTAATAACCTTTTCTACTGGAGCTGTACCTTTTCTTTAACTTTTAAAAGATAAATTAAGAGTAGGTAGTGGTTTTTTTCAGTGCAAGGTTTTATTGAAGAAGTTAGGTCATTCATCAGTCATGTTAAATCAATTACAGGATGTTATCGATTCGCATTATATCTTGACCTGCTGTAATGATTGGTGTAAATGTGTAAAAGAGGAATTAATTCTTATCGAATTTTGTTCACAGCTGCGACAAAACATTTCACAATATTTTTGTCTTTTTTTAGAATATTTGCGGGTTACCACGCCGGGCGACTGTATAAAACACTCAGGGGAGGCAAATGGAAGAGAGCAGCTTTTACCGTGAGGATTATTCTTTGTTTTTTTTCAGTGATTATATTTATCGAGACTGTTCTTAGACAGTTTGGTTCTTACAAATTTTTGCTCACCATTTTACCAATATTACTGATAACATTTCTTTTTCTGTCATTTTTGTTTCTTCAGGAGGGAGTGATTTTTGGCAACATTTTTTGTTACAACACTGAGTGCACTATGGAGTCCACTACTGAGCGTAATCTTACTACAATTTTAAAGGCTAGGTGTTAATTGTATCTAATACAAAGTAAACTTTAATCTTACATACAGAGACATTTGGAGTAATTTTTCTCAAGTGATATTGAATCAGTGTTGACCTTCTACATTTTTTGGCTCTTGATACAAAGGATAGAAATGAATTTTTATAAGGAACAAGGAAATGTAAATAGGTGTCAGTCACTCATCTCACTTCACACCGATTCTCCCTCTTTCTGTGTGTCTCTCTGTCTCGCTCTATCTGTCTCTCTCTGTCTGTCTGTCTCTCTTTGTCTGTCTCTCTCTGTCTGTCTCTCTGTCTGTCTGTCTCTGTCTGTCTGTCTGTCTCTCTCTCTCTCTCTCT